>OVAP01000617.1:0-32405 GCA_900406295.1 Aurinia saxatilis
TAACGTTGTGTATTTGCTTGGTTAAATTGTTAATTCCGTAGTATTTTTAAAAATATTGGTCTTACAAATATCATCATGCGGTGATACGGATAAGGAATTGATGATGCTATGGTGGTTTAACTCGGTGTTCAGGAATGTGATTTGGATACCTTGTTTAGCAAGGTAACGTGAGAAGCTCATTAAAGGAAGAACATGACCTTGTGCCGGGTAAGGTGTGACTATAACATGAGGCCTTCCCATTTTATTTTGGACTATGCCTGCAAATAAAATTTGATCTGACTATAAAGCAAAAATCATAGAAGATGAAGACAAAAGAGAATATTGAACTAAATTATGAAATTGTTAATCGAGTTTTGTCGTTTTTTCTTATGGAATCAAAACTAATTTGATGCCTAAGTTTGACTTATATTGCTCTCACATATGACATAACACATCACTGATTTACAAACTTACTAGAATAAAGCAATTAATCATTCGTAATGACTTGATTTGTAGTCTTTGACTTCAACAGCAATTAGATAGACTAGATTTAACTTAATCCCATCTCATAACACAAACTTTACATTTCTTTTTTCCTTGGCATAATTTCAAATATTACAAATCTCTCTGAATCATGACTTGAATTTTTCAAGCTTTTGGAAGTGGTTTGCCACTCAAGAAATACTTAAAAAGCTCAAAAGCAGCTCGTGGCTTGAACAATGGCACTTCGTGTCCTGCTCCTCTCACTGTCACGAACGTTAGTCCTTCATACACTTCAGTCCATCCTCCCACCTAAATCCACATTTTCGGTTTAAATCGATATTTCTTTGGTAAACCGGAGATAATCAAATCAGGTGTCATTTTTTTTTTTTACATACCTGTTTCTTGACATACCAAGGATACCATGGAACTTTGGTATTCAAATTTAGTCGTGCTAGGGAGTACCTAGTCGCGGTCACTGGTACAACTGAATCAACATCGCCGCTGAACCAAAACCAAAAATTATAACAGATTAACATTGCTGTTATATTCCCTCATTGATATGTTTGAAATACCGAAAATCACAAACCTGAAAACCCAAACTCTAACTCCACCAGCAATCATTTCCCGGTAGATAGGAAGAACCGATGAATCTGTGTCGTTCCAATTCCGGTTTAGCACCTCACTGAAACAATAACCAACTTAAAATTATGAATCAAGATATTATTCAACAAACATTATGTAACATAATATGTCAGATTTGGTTATGGACCTGCAAGCTGTCCATTTGTAGGGAATCTTGGTAGTGTTAGCATGGAGAGCTTTCTGAACATCAGGCCGGTTATAATAAACCTCTGCATATCTCTCAGTACATGGATCATATCCAGAAATCTTCCTCAACACCTAACCGGAAAAAACAAAAAAAATTCAAATTAGACCAGTGAACCGGATCTAAACCATAAAAACAGAGGATATATAGATATTCTTACAGAATGTGGAAGATGAGGGAGATGCATATTCCGGCGACCGGTAGAACCAAAGTGACCACCGTCACTAGACTTATTACACGGAGGAGCATAGATGTTATACTGATCAATATTACCAAACTCTTGATCCATAGCATAAGAATAAAGCGTCTCGCATTCATCAGATTCTTTCTGACGACTAAAATCACAAGTGTTTACCAACTGATGATAAGTCTTATCAGAAATCATCGCATGACTCCACCAATACGACACCGTTCCAAGGTTATCGTAGTGATTATCCGTCACCGCATTTCCAACCTTTCAAACAAACAAACATTCTGTAAGATTTCTTGATAAATGTTAAAACAGAGGAGATCTTGAATTTGAGAAGTTACCATGATTCCTTTGAGATTAATATGATTCTTGGAACGTTTGTTGTAATTCATAATCTCTCTAGCGAGCTGAGGAACGTAATGTCCGGCGTAACTCTCGCCGGTTATGTAAATCTCACGGTGGTTGTATCTCGGAAAACGTTTAAGCCACTGAATAACAAACTGAAGTGAGTCTTTAGCTGTTTAACAGAAGAAGAAACAGAATCGTCAATAACCAAAAACCGGTTAATCTAAACCGTAATGAATTGTGTTTGGAATTAGTGTACCGGTACGGAAATCGCCGGTATCGTAGAGATCAGAGGAACGGTTAGTGTAAGAGAATCCGACACCAGCAGGAGCTTCGAGGAACAAGAGATTGGAGATTGAGTTCCACGCGAATTTGTTCAGATACAAACCGGACCCACCTCTGCTTATCCTGAATGGTCCAATCTCCTCCGACGCACCGTACGCTACCGAGGAACACCCCGGTCCTAATCAATTCATGTTACATGTTCAAAATTAGAAATATTATATTTTTTTATATTATAAAACGAATAGGAAATTGGAGTTTGCTAGAAGTTGAATTTAAGAGATGCAAAAGGAGAGACCAAGAGTTAGTTGTGTATTTAATAGAGTCTCGATGCTGGTTTGAAAATTTTGCATTTAATGATTTATAACTTTTTGGCTATGTATTTATGAGAAATGCAGCGATCTATTGAATGCATGCATGATAATCTAAGCATTACGATACCATATAATATAAGCAAATCATAATATACAGTACATACATTACACTGGTTATTTTGAAATTGAATTTATTTGAGAAATAATGTGTTATGGGGTTGAATAATTGTGAGGGTCCATTAGTAGTTAGTTAGGGCATTATTCTCGTGCCTAACTAGACCAAACCATATATAGATAAATAATCCAAGTTTCGTGGACAGTAATTGTTTTATAGATAACCACTACTAAAATATTGAAATTAGGTGTTCTGCTAAAACAGATCTAGGAAAGTTAAAATGTACTGAGTTTTAAACAATTCATTAGTTTACAAATAAGCTTTATAATTACACACAAAATGAAATGATTATTAATTACCTCCATTAAGCCAAATGACTAGAGGTTTAGATAGAGGAGCTTGAGGAGCTTCGGTGAGCCAATAAAACAGTGATCTTCCGGCGACTTTATCGACCGTGACATAACCGGAAAACTGCTCGAACGTGACGTTAGGTTGACCGGGAAGTGACGTAATCCGGTCTGCCTCAGCCTCTTTCTCTTCTCCTCCTCTTTGGCTTCTTCCTTGAGATGTCATTACAAGTAAGGCCATGAAAATGGTGAGAATTACGCATTTAGCCATCGCCATGGCCAGAAGATTGTGTCGGAGACTTTTGAGTTTGGCTTCTACAGTTCTACCTTTAGCTTGTCTTAAATAGAGAGAGAGAGTGAGCGAGAGAGATGAAGTGAGAAAAATATTTTTTTTATTATAGTTGTAATGACATCATATTTCTAATTGTACAAGCAAAATATTTGAATGACATTTTTAAGTGACATTATAAATTTTAATTGATATTATATAATGACAGTCAAATATATTGACTCGGGGAAAAAGCTATGACATATCTAAATTCATTAAAAAAAAAATTTACTTTTGGCTTTTAGCAAAATAAGAATATATAAATTATAAAAGTGTTAGACGTGTGGTTTATAAACAACAAACATAAGGGTGAGAAATGTAGAATTGTGATTCATTAATTTTATAGACTGACTGGAAAACAAAGCTATGTTTATACTTACTACCAAATCATGGAAATAAAGTAAAGTTTGAAAGTTGGAAAATAATTACGTTTAGCAGATTGGTTGGTACAAATTTGACTATAGAACGAATAAATCCAAGTCATGTGATACTAATGTAGAATTATGGTCCGATAATTCAAATACTGATTGGAAAGCAAATCATGGAAATAACATAAATAGAATAAGTAAAGTTTGAATGGTGGAAAACAATTGCTGGTTGTTACAAATTGACTAAAACGAATTAAATCCATGACTCATGTGATATTAATTTGTTCTCACTTCTTTTTAAAGGCCTACTTGCAAATTACTTTTTTGAAATGCAAGTATGTCTCTGACGCTAGTTTTTTACCACAATTATACGCCTTGATCACGCCGAATGATTACACTAATTACACGTTCACTCTTTAGCAACTAAACAAATTATTTACAGTCAAACTATTTAACAACTTTTATTAGTGTGTGCTTTGTTAAAAATCAAGAAACAATTCTGGAGTCCATTTTTTCTTTTGTGGTGTAGGTTGGAGTTTATGTTTCCAAAGCAATTTTATGGTAGAGCACAGATTAGAGAAAAAGATAAATAAGAGCAAAAAAATGGGTGATGGTAGTGAGAAAAGGGCCACCAATATTATCAGTGACAGTAACTTTATGAAATTGGTAATATACAATGATGACTTCAATGACACCACCAGCTTGTAATAGTAAATACGTTATTTGATATGACACACCATTAAAAATCAGTCGTGTGTGTGTTTGTCACTTTATATGCACCACTTGCATGCACATATTAACAACGAGATCCAAACATAAAAATGAAGATTTCAGACTAAACAAATAACTTGGGAATTTCTTTTATTAATTTTATAAGTAAGTCAAATGATCAAGTTGTTCGTTAAGACTCAAGAGTTTATGTATGTAGCCCAATTTATTCAAATTATATTTCACAAATCATAAATGGACATACATAAATACATCAAAATGAATAAAACTGATAAAATTTTGAAAGTTGGACCCATACAAAAAATTGATGTCTCGATGTTAGAGGAAAAGTATTCTCTCTACTCTTTTTCAACTGATAAAATACCTACAACTTTGACCATCTTTTCATAGGCCATTACAATAAATTCCCCCATTTCAGTGTAATGCATTCAATTTCTTATTTTATTATACATGAACAACAAAAAACAGAAAATACATGGATAGTATCTCTCCGTAGAGATAATTTTCCATGATTTAAAAAACTAAACGAAATGAAAAGTTCTACTTGTGTTCAAGATTTCTGTAGACCTAGCTTCACAAAAAATGTATATTTCAAAAGTATGACAACTAGATATTGTAATGTATGCATGTTATGTTATGAATATGTACAGTATGTAAATATATGGACTCTTGAGGTTAATAAATATACTGTATATTTTACGTACACGCGAAGTTACTGGAGAAAAAGCCATTAAATGCGTCACCATATACAACACAGCTTCGACTCGTACCAATGGCCATTATGATGCTCTTCTGGATTTATACGGTTTTTCTCAATCAATACATTATCTTTATCTTACCCCTATTCTCAATTTACGTGACATATGAGCATTTAGTTTTTTAGTAAAACAAATATCATCATAAAGTTGAAGTCTTTTTGGGGAAAACTCTGACAATTGCTTTAGAAGATTCTATATCCGTGCTTAGCAATATACTTTTACTTTCAGAGACTTTTAAAGTAATCTTCAATGTTGTGTACAAAAGTAATTTAAAGAAGCACAGGAGTGGTAGTTGGCAAAATGAGAGATAGATATTAAAGTTACAATAATAATGACTCTTTTGTATAAATAGTTTGGAAAATTCTAAAATGTCATTGGAATTATATGAAATGATGAAAAAACAGAGTAAGAAGTGAGGTCGAATAGTGTTAAGGTCATATCAATTTTGCTTTAGCTTACGCATATTTTGTCCAAACAGATTACAAATCAGAGTTTTTTTGTGTCAGAGAGAGAGTCTCTTCTCTTCTTCTTTCTCTGTGACGTTTTTAAGGACACGAAGCGGTGAATCTCTGTTAACCTCACGTGCTTTTTACAGTCGCTTATGTCACTGTCCAATCATATGTCGCTGTTACTTCAACCACTACTACTGTGTCATCATCGTTATCTCAATCTTTCATGGCCTGCTAAGTTGGCCCTACATCTCGTTGGGCCTGGCCCAACCATAACCAAGTTTTCTCATACTTTGTTGTGTGTGCCTCTGAATTGTAACTTTTAATAACTTTGAAGAAGAGTATGGTATTATCTTCCTTTTGCAATCTGAAAAAGTAATTATTATGAATTACAAAAGAAAAAAAAAACTATTTAACACAATAAAAGGAAAAATAGGAAGAAAATATATTTTTGATTTTTTTCCTAATTAATTTTCAGATTCTTACCTAGTACATTTTACCACATAAGAAAAAATATATAACCAACTTTTGGTATATTTTGTTTTGACATATGAACAAAAAATAATATATATATATATATATAATTAATGATTAATCAAGAAACCACATAAGTTGTATAACCGTTGTTTTTAAAAAATCTTAAAATTAATTAAGTCCGCCGGAAAAAGCTCAACTTAATGAAAACACTAGATTTGATTGTTTTGCAAGGAAAATGATAATGAATAAAGTTGAGTGAAAATGGATAAGTTGCTAGACTGATAGTTTCACTCACAAAACACTTAGTATTTCATTTTTTTAGCTAGGTTCCTCAGTTTTTCTATGTTCTTTTTCGATTATTGTATCTTAGAGTTAGAGTTTGATCTGAAGTTACACGAGTTCTTAGATTTGAACCGACATTAAACCTACAGATAGATATGATAGAAATGTGAAAAAAAAAGAAGCAAAATCTAATACTAAAACAAAATGTGTTATTAAACAATTAAAAGAACACTACCGTAACAATAACAAGATTGTGAATATGATGTTGCGAATATAGACATATAACTGATCATCAACAGCATTCAAAATAGTATGAGTCAAAATTAGTCTGTTTTAACAAAATCAATATTGAGTCTGCTCATATTTTATTGTTTTACTATTATCTTCTTTTTGCAATCTGAAAATTATGATTTTTAAATAAACTAAAGTTACAAGAAATAAATACTATTTGATTTGATTTGATTTTTTTCCAAGTCTTACCTTAGTCATTTTATGAATTAAGGGAAAAAATCTTCTTAAAAGAAAAACAAAGATTCAAAGTTTGAATATGATTTTCCTCTTTTTTAAAAACCAAAAATACATCGTACACTTTCCCTTTTATAAAAGTTTGCAAACGGTCACCAATCACTACCAAACAACACTACATAAACTCTTTACATAACATTACAATCCGACCGTTGCAACTCCAAGTTCCCACATACATAAATTGAACTTTACACCCCAGATTCTCCATCCCACCCAAGTATCTCTCTCTCTCATGGAGTCATCACAACAATTTAACCTCGAAACACCTCTCAAAACTCAACCAGACCAACCGGTTTTAGACTCCGAATCGCCGCCTAGACCGCTCCCGGATCAAGAATCTCCTACCAGAGTCTCAACCACCGAGCCAATGAAGAAAATCTGTACTCCGGATCGTCTAAGAGTCCCTGTAGCTTTCAAGCACCAAGAGAGGTAATCTCATTAGGTGATATAACAGGTTTAAACCAGACCACTAACTTAAATTTTGTCAATTTTTAATTTCTTCAGGTACAGAAGTCCTACTGATGCAATGATGTCTCCAATCACTAAAGGTCTTCTTGCTAGAAACAGAAAGACTTCTGGCCTTATTCCTCCTAGCTTCAACTTAACCAAGGTCCATTTCATAGTGCCAAACCGAAAACCGGTTTTCTTAGATTTATACGAATTGTAGTCAGAACTTGGATTAACTTTTGATTTTAATATCTTGTTTCAGATGCAAGAAGTACGCAAACCGGAGTCCGGTTTATCTTCTGTTGGTTGCTGAATCCATTAGGATTTGTTTTGTGACATTGTATTGTTTGGCTTATGTTTTGTAACAACGAAGTAATAATAAAACAGAGATGATTATCTCATGATTTAAATTACAGATTGTTTGACAACTGTAATTAGCTGCAATTCTAATTTGATGTACTATATACTCTTACCTTCTTAAAATAGAGGGGAGGTATTAACAGAAGTTTGACTATATACATCTAATCATCCTGAAACAACACATTTCACTATAATCTAATTAAGTCTAAGTCTTAAACTTTGTTAAATTTGAAACTAATCCCCTTAGTTTAGTCCTTAAAATCGTTCCTTCAGAGAAAACCAACAATTTCTCAGCTAATCAAAAAAACGAACAGACAAACAAAAACTTCATTCAAACTTTTGTTCGTTACTCTTTGTTTTGTTGTTGTTACATATAAATAAACTAAACCCTTTGTGTAAAATATTCTTCATAATACCAGGTTTGATTCTAATCTTCAAATTTGTGTTCTTTTTTATTACTTTGTTATATTTTTACCGAGACAGAAACAAAAACAGAGTGCTCTGTTTTCATTCCATGACAATGGAAACAAAAACTGAAAACAAAGAACAACAATGGAAAGATCCGGTTTCTTCATATTCATCATCAAGATCATCGTCGATAACATCTGATTCATCAGACGGACATTTCGTTCTCCGACAATTTCCTCTTCCGAAGCCATCATTGTCTGCTTCCGAGGCACAGAAACAAAGAGAGACACATCAAGCTTATAGTTCCTCCGTGAGTTCTTACACCAGCTCGTCTTGGTCCCAGAACCACCTCATAGATTTACCCGGTTATGATCCTAACCGGATTCCTTCTTCGGTTTTCTCTAGTAAACCGGGTAATTCTATGGAATGGAGTATAGCTTCTAATGACTCATTGTTCAGCATCCACGATGGAAACTTCAACAGTTTGAGAGAAGATGTTGCATTCTCTGGGACGTTTAGATCAGGTGAGGTACCGAAATTGGAAGAAACGGTTCACGAGATAACCGAAATCAACCCGGTTCCTCTTCCTCTTCCTCCGGTTAAGAAACCAAACCATTTGGAGAAAGAGACAATAACTAGAGAGGAGAAACCAGAGAAGAAGGAGAGTTCGGACTCTGACATTGATGATAACGATGATGAGCTAAAAGAAAAGGAGATTATTGAACTCGATGTAAAAGAAGAGGAGATAATCGAAGAAGCAGAGATTTTAGTCGAAACTGAAACCGAGAAACCAGAAGAGAAAGAGATAGTCGTCGAGGATGTGAAGGAGAATAATAAACCAGATGATTCAAACAGTATAGTTTCGAATTCACCGAGCGTTTCTTGTCGTTCGGATACAAGCACCAACAGCATTAGCTCTTTCGCATTCCCTGTGTAAGTCGAAATCTCGATCTATCAATATTTTTTAGATGATTTCTTGCGTTGGAAGCAACCTTTATAAAAAAACCCTAACTTGCTATATTTGGAAACTTCATTTAACAGATTGAAGAACGAAGATGGAGTTATCAAAACGCCGGTTATAGAAATCAGAAATAACCTCTCGCAGAAGCGAAGACCCGAGTATTTGCTTCCTCAATCTCCGATGCAACGTCCCCAACAACAGCCACAGCTAACTCAGCAGCTAGAGCCACCAGAATCACTCCCTGAACCACAAAGAATGTCATCAAAAAAATCCGATTCACATACTCAATCGCCAAAAGCTTCGAAAATGAAGATGTTATCTTGCTTCCGATGTCCTAAGAAGTGCGGTTTATTCAAGTAGAAGGAGCATTATTTGTCATTTGCGTTTGAAAAATTCTTTCATTTCTTATGTGTAATTTGTAAACCAAAGATGATGATCTCCGGTTATTGAATGTTGTAAACCGGGCTGATGGATGATACAACTCTTATGTCATGGTGATGCATAACAAATAAGGACCACATTTCATTACAACTTTAATTTCTATAAGTATTTTATGTAGTAGCTAAAAGACAGATATAATTCACTAAGAAACACAAAACTTTTGGTCTTGTAATTATTCATTTCAAAAGGTTTATATAACTCACTCTTTTTTATCCCCATAAATGTGGCTAATGCTTGGGTACATGACAGAATTATAAAGTGATATTTAAGAAAACACACATCTGTTTTGCTTTATGTTGAAGTTTCCTTTAGTAATATATCCTTGAAAAGAGGTGATTCTGTCCCTTTTTCACTTTACAAATTTCTCAATTTTTTTTGCCATAAAGAAACATATCTTTGTCACATGCATAAATGCATATCTGTATTTTTAGTTATTCACCTGCAAGAAAGAAACTCTTTAGTGACAGATTATGAAATTTTCTTAGAAGCAAGTGTGAAATTTAGCAATAAAAGTAGCCAGTTTTAAGAGATAATGTTTTGTGTTTTGTGTGTGTTATTGGTATTTTTTAATCATTACAAGAAAATTTGATGTTACAATATAAAGATTTTATCGTCTCTTATTTTGGATTTGGTGATGTTTTTTATTGTCGAATAAGTAAATCTTTTTATAGTCTAGATAAATTATCCTATAAAATTTGTTTTTTCTTTTTTTGGGTCCGCATTCTGTAGGATTCGTAAAATCATGTATGATGGGCATAAATTTGGGGAAACTAATATAGTAATTTCGACTGATTAGAAATTTGAAATATATATTATGCATGTCCACATCTGTAATAAATGTAAGCTTCAAGATCTTAGCATAACATTGGTCGATGAGAGTTTGATTCGTCTTGGAGATTCGTCTTGGAGACACAGTAGGAGAGTTGAAATATTGTTAACATTTATTATGATTGAACATAATTTATTTGATACTACTATGATAAACCAAAAAATTAATGTTTCCCCTCAGATTTAGTGATAAGATAATCCTAGCATCTACCTACTGTTATCAATCATGTACTACCTATTACGATTCGATGCGTTGAGATTTGAGACTATAACTTCTGTTTAACAAAAATCTTAACTTACAACATCGCATGACTAAAATTTAAACTCTACTGAAAATAATCCAAAAATACTTAAAAAGGATTTGTGAGCCAATTAGAATTAAGTAAAGTGGACCCCACTCTTTCGTTTCATAAATATTAAAACAAAAAAAACATTTTAAGATATTTTATTGCAACAACAACAAAAAAAAAAAGAGAGAAAAGAAAATAACGCGTCTTCCTCAGTGACAGTGTTGAATTCTCCTCTCTCTCCTCTCTTTGTTTCTCTCACTAAAACTTTCTTCTTCTTCTTCTTCTTCCCATCATCATCCCTTTAAAGCTAGGGCTCGAGTCTGGGATTGATTTAGAAGATTAAAGGAAGGATCTTTAGCTATTCAATTGTAGATTAAGCAGAGTTTGTTGGGTTTAGGGTTTTTGTGTGTGTTTTGGGGATAAGTTAACAAAGATGACTTCTTTGCCTTCTTCAGTGATCAAATGGCGTTTCTTCCGCAGAGAGATGAATCAAAACCTTATCTTCTCTCTTTGCTTACTATTTTTGGTTGGGAGAATCACTGTTTTAGCTGCTGATTCGGATAAATCGGTGCTGCTTCGGTTTAAGGAGAAGGTATCGGACCCGACTTCGATTCTCGTGAGTTGGGTTAAGGAGAGTGAAGATTACTGCTCTTGGTTTGGTGTATCTTGTGATTCGAGTTCTCGAGTCACGGCTCTTAATATTAGTGGTGGTGGTGGCTCTGGAGGTTCGAAAATGAGTCGAAATCGATTTGATTGTGGTGATATTGGGAAGTTTCCGCTTTATGGGTTTGGTATTAGGAGGGATTGTGGTGGAAATCGAGGAGCTTTAGGTGGTGATTTGCCTGATGTTGTTGTGGGTCTTACAGAGCTTAGGGTTTTGTCTTTGCCCTTTAATTCGTTTGGTGGAGAGATTCCTGTTGGTATTTGGGGAATGGAGAAGCTTGAGGTGCTTGATCTCGAAGGGAATTTGATGATTGGTTCATTGCCTGGGGATTTTACTGGGTTAAGGAACTTAAGGGTGTTGAATCTAGGGTTTAATAAGATTTCTGGTGGTATCTCTGGTGGTTTGGGGAATCTGACGAAGTTGGATGTTTTGAATTTGGGTGGTAATAAGTTGAATGGAACTGTTCCTGGTTTTGTTGGGAGGTTAAGAGTTGTGCATTTGCCTTTAAACTGGCTTCAGGGCTCTTTGCCTAAGGATATTGGGGATAGCTGTGGGAAGCTTGAGCATTTGGATTTGTCTGGTAATTTCTTTACCGGGAGGATTCCAGAGAGTTTGGGGAAGTGTCTTGGTTTAAGGTCATTGTTATTGTATATGAATATGTTGGAGGAGACTATACCTGTTGAGTTTGGGAATCTTGGGAAGCTTGAGGTTTTGGATGTTTCTAGGAACACTCTTAGTGGTCCTTTACCTGTTGAGCTCGGGAATTGCTCTTCGTTGTCTGTTCTCGTGCTGTCGAATCTGTACAATGTGTATGAAGATGTTAACGGTATTAGAGGGGAATCGGATGTACCTCCAGGTGCTGATATAACCTCCATGACTGAGGATTTTAATTTCTATCAAGGAGGAATTCCGGAAGCAATCACTAGGCTTCCAAAACTAAAGGTGCTCTGGGTGCCGAGAGCTACTTTGGAAGGAAGGTTTCCAGGAGATTGGGGTTCATGTCAAAGCTTGGAGATGGTTAATTTGGGTCAGAACTTTTTTAGAGGTGAAATTCCTGTTGGTCTTAGTAAATGCAAGAACCTTCGTCTTCTTGATTTGAGCTTGAACATGCTTACTGGAGAGCTACTCAAAGATATATCGATCCCCTGCATGAGTGTGTTTGATGTTGGCGGAAACAGTTTATCGGGTTTGATCCCCGAGTTTCGGAATAATACTACAACCCATTGTCCTCCTGTTGTTTCTTTTGATGGGTTTTTTGTTGAGTCTTACAAGGACCCTACGTCTGTTTATCTCTCCTTCTTCACTGAGAAGGCTCAAGTTGGAACGTCCCTGACATCTGTTGGAGGTGATGGAGGTCCAGCTGTGTTTCATAACTTCGCAGACAATAACTTTACTGGAACTCTGAAGGCTATACCACTTGCCCAGGAGCGGTTGGGAAAGCGAGTCTCTTACATATTTTCTGCTGGAGGGAATCGGCTGTATGGGGAATTCCCAGGAAATTTGTTTGGTAACTGCAATGAACTCAAAGCTGTTTATGTCAATGTAAGCTTCAACAAGCTCTCTGGTCGGATTCCTGAAGAACTCAACAACATGTGCACTTCTCTTAAGATTCTCGATGCTTCGTTGAATCAGATCTTCGGGCCAATCCCATCTAGTCTTGCGGATCTTGCTTCACTTGTTGCTCTTAATCTGAGCTGGAATCAGTTGCAAGGTCAGATACCGGGAAGCCTCGGAAAGAAAATGAAAGATTTGATGTATCTTTCGCTTGCAAATAATAACCTCACAGGGCAAATTCCTCAGAGTTTTGGTCAGTTGAATTCCCTGGAAATTCTTGATCTTTCTTCAAATTATCTATCTGGCGGCATTCCTCATGAACTCGTCACCTTGAAGAATCTCACTGTGTTGCTTCTCAACAATAACAACCTCTCTGGCCAAATCCCGTCGGGTTTCTCGACTTTCGGGATTTTCAATGTCTCCTTCAACAATCTGTCAGGTCCAGTTCCTTTAACCAATGGATTGACAAAATGCAGCAGTGTTGTTGGAAACCCGTATCTTCGACCTTGCCATGTGTTTTCTCTGACAACACCATCTTCAGATTCTCGAGGCTCCCCGGGAGATTCTGTCACGCAGGATTATGCATCTTCACCTGATGACTCTCCATCTCCGCCGCCACGAAAGGCTGGTTTCAACTCGTTAGAGATTGCCTCGATAGCATCAGCTTCAGCAATTGTCTCAGTTCTGATCGCTCTTGTGGTTCTATTCTTCTACACGAGGAAATGGCATCCTAAATCGAAGATCATGGCCACTACAAAACGAGAAGTCACTATGTTCATGGACATTGGAGTTGCAATAACCTTCGATAACGTTGTTAGAGCCACAGGAAACTTCAACGCGAGCAATCTGATTGGAAATGGTGGATTTGGAGCTACCTACAAAGCGGAAATTTCTCATGACGTGGTTGTGGCGATCAAACGCCTGTCAATTGGACGTTTTCAAGGCGTCCAACAGTTCCACGCAGAGATCAAAACGCTTGGGAGGCTTCGACACCCAAACCTCGTTACTCTCATTGGTTACCACGCGAGTGAAACTGAGATGTTCTTGGTTTACAACTATCTCCCAGGAGGCAATCTTGAGAAATTCATCCAAGAACGATCCACGAGAGCTGTAGACTGGAGAGTGCTTCACAAAATCGCACTTGACATAGCTCGAGCTCTGGCTTACCTCCACGACCAGTGTGTTCCAAGGGTTCTTCATCGCGATGTCAAACCGAGCAACATCCTCCTTGACGATGATCACAACGCTTATTTATCGGATTTCGGGTTAGCAAGATTGCTTGGGACTTCAGAAACACACGCAACCACTGGTGTGGCTGGGACCTTCGGATACGTAGCTCCCGAATACGCAATGACTTGCCGGGTTTCAGATAAAGCTGATGTTTACAGCTATGGTGTGGTTCTGCTCGAGCTGCTTTCGGACAAGAAAGCGCTTGATCCATCGTTTGTCTCATACGGTAACGGATTCAACATTGTGCAATGGGCTTGTATGCTGTTGAGACAAGGACGAGCCAAGGAGTTTTTCACAGCAGGTTTATGGGACGCCGGTCCACACGATGATCTAGTCGAGGTTCTGCATTTAGCAGTTGTTTGTACCGTAGATTCTTTATCAACGAGACCAACAATGAAGCAAGTTGTAAGGAGGTTGAAGCAGCTTCAACCTCCATCATGTTAGCAGCAAGTAATTTGATTAGTAGATTAGGATCATAAGACGTATATGTAAAATTCTATTGATGTAAGTATTTNTGTTGGTTCAACAAATCATTGAACCTGGAAATTTAAGATGATTTTGAGAAAATGTAACTCAAATATTTAGTGTATAGAGATAAATAACAATCCCTAGAACATGCACTACAAGGAGGAAGATGGAAGTTTAACGACAATATGTCTAAGTGGGTTTGCGTTAACATCACCACCGTCATCGGAGACGGTGACTCCGCCGTGTCTAACGAACTCCGCCGGAGAAAGAAAACTGCCGTGACAAACACAAACTATCTTAACGTCCTCCTTGTTCCCACCGAACCAATACAGAAACCCTTCCACTCTTTTCCCGTCGGCTCCAACATCTCTTGTAGAAACACACGGCATGTCTTCTAGAATATTCCTCGCTTTCTCCATTCCACAAACCTCTGATTTTTTATTCTTCTTCGTAGTCGTCGTATTTCCATTTTTACCCTTACCGTTGACCGGAGTAGGGACAACAAAACGTTTCTCTTCACTTCTCTTTGCCGGAAGAGGAACTCGAAATTTCAGAAATGTCCTCCCTTTCTCTGTCTCGTTGTTAACTGAGTTAAGGTTAAAACCGTCTTTTCCTCCGTGATCGGCTTGGACTCTGTTTTTCTCTTTTGTCGGAGGAGGAGGAATCTGAAAGTCCAAAAACGTCCTCGTCTTCTTCGTCTCCGTTACGACAGGCAAAGACCGTGTCCGATCCAGATAAAACATGTCGGAACCACCGGATCTTTCTACATCGAAGACAAAACCTTCCGGTATAGAAGAAGATCGACCCAATTCAAAGTTCTTCCTCTTTCTCGATCTTGGATCCGTACCAAACTGACCATGCAACGAAAGACCTAACGTTAGCTCAATATCTTCATCATCTTCTTCTTTCTTCTTCTTCTCTACTTCTTCCTCCTGTTTCTCAGACTCTCTGTTACAAAAATGGTTACTCGCGATGAAAAACTTCTGCAAGAGATTGTTAGCAGCTAGATTCGGGACTTGAACGACACCGTTTAAGCTTCCTCTGTCTCTTACCATCTCCATATTCGAAATACAAATCAAATGCTGAGATCAGAGAAGTCGAAAGAAAATGTGTTTAGTTTAACAATATCGACAGTAGACGAAATATATATTTTTTGGGTCTTAAAACGAGCACGAAATGCTACTATTATAAAAACTTTAGTACTACAATTTGCAGTATTTAATACTATATATTTTCTGGCAAATCATGTTTTTATAAAAAGCATAGTTGACGATGATGTTGTACGGTTTTATTATTATTTTACACAAGTTGGCTTTAAATATTACTACAAAATCTCGTAAAATTTCTAGGTAATATGCCATTGTGTAATCAATTATAAATAGATAGTGATTTTTAGTTGACATAAAAAGATTGGAATTTTCGGATAATACTAATTTTTAGTAAATATTCTAGTTACTTTAGTTTGGACGCCATTTGAATTATATTATTAACGCAAATAGATAATGAATTTTTCGTTGACAGGAATGATAATATGGAATTCGAATTAGTTTATATTACTTTATGGTGAAAAAAATGGAAAAGAAATACGACCACCCACCATGCCACGTGGAAAAGACCATCAAGTGGGTTTAAAGAGCTTAGCGTAGACGTAGGCTACTTGACACGTGTCTAATTACAACGTGCTCAACGACGACAGTCCACTTTATTGCCACGTGTTTCCAGCCTGACTGGGCCCGACAAAAGCCAATAAGAAATTAAAATACCCAAAACATTTCTTTTTTTCGTTTAGGTAATAACATTTCTACGCGCTTGGTAGCTACTACAAGTTATAATTAGTTAATTAGGGAGTTAGTTATCAATATATTGGTTAAAATATTTAAAAAGAAAAAAAACTCCTTTGTGATTAGTCTTGTAATTTCATGAAAATCATAATAGTATATTAAAAAATAATAATGTGGAGGATATCCTAATGAGACGCAAACAATCAAAGAGAGGATCGAGAAGTAGGACCAATCACATAGTGGCCAACTTGTTATTTCTTTTTTTAGAAATAAATTCTTTAAATGTTATGTTTTCCACTAAAGGTGATAAGGTCAGTGACACGTTTCGTTCAACAGAGTATGCCACGTGTTATTAGATTCATTGCTTCACGACAATATGTAGACAAGTTGCAAAGGACATGATATCGTTAACAACTACTAATCTTAAGCGTGGTCAACCAAAGCATTCGGTTTACCTTAGAAAATGTTGTAATTGATTGATGTATGACCGTATTTTATTATGAATTTATCTAGTATATACTGTAGTTATTAGTTATTGCAAAACTTACTTATAATTTTAACTATGCATTTCTCTAATACACAAATTCATCATATTACAAAGCATTATGTGTTGAACCGGCTTTTTCTGTGTGTGTGTGTTTGTATGGGTCAAAAGTTTTTTCAGCAAAATTGGGCTTTTTTTTTTATCATCAGAGGCCTTTTTGTCATCAGAGCCTGCCTTCTGTTCTTTTGTTGGCCCAGATTTTTGGATTCACATAATTTGAATTTAGCATGTGCCTCAAAACTCAAAAGTAACCCCCTGGCTATAAATGTATGCGTATAAATCTGGTTACTGCATGCAATGCCGTTAGTTCAGGATATATTTCCAAACAGGTAAATGAAACAATTTATGTAGATATGTGTATACAGTGACAGTGTTAAGTTACTATCTAGTACGTACTATACTAGTGTCTACTCTACCATATGGATTGAGCATAGGGATTGGTGTCCGAGATAGGAACAGTGCAGAGAAAAAGTGTTTTCAGACTATAGACACACAGACTAGTTATTGTTTCTCTGAAAATTTTCTTTGATTACTATATATATATATATATTTTTTATAAAAAAAAATTGTGTGTGTACATTTGATCACATTTAACATGTCACTGTTCCCCAAGATTGAAATAAAAACCGGTACAGCTTTATGTTGTACGTTTAATTAATACCACAATAACTTCCAATACTTGGAGTTTTGATGATTTCTTTGCAGATTTCTTTAAAAAAATTGATTTTTTTTTTGTTTCTCAGTTACTTTGAAGATAAAGAGGTTCTTCTAGTCACACTAGTTTTTCAAATTTATCTCGTAAACTCATAATCTCTTAATTATTAAATTCATATCCATTTTCAGATTTTGAGTTTGGAGTATAGTATATGATGATTGACACTACAACAGGTTAACAAATTTACAAGGCTCACATGAAGTTAAATAAAGATCTCTATTAATGGATTTAGTCCAATCAGTACAAATGAAACTTTTTACAGTAACCCATATTACATACAACAATTAACACATTTAAAGATGTAACTACTAGGAAAAAAAAACAATTAAAATTGACAGAAAGAAAAAAGTGAAGGGGGACCATTGAATGAATAACTCTCTTTCTCTCTTGTGTTCTCTTCAGTTTCTCTCTCGAGATGCCCAACTTCTTCACTCTTTATGTTTGTATGTACGAATAACATTCAATTTATAGTTACTTTTGTTGTGTCTCCAAAATTATTTATAGTCACTCGTACATATATATTCTATGTACAAACAACTATATATATGTGACGGACGAGTCTAGCCGGTTATACAATTTACAATAACTTATATATTCTTTAAACTGAACTAAAAAAGTTCTGTAATTGTCATTGGCTAACTAGATAGTACTACACCAAAACACTTACTATTCAAATCGCTTTTTATGTAAGAATTTGAGTACACAATCTACAATAATTCAACTTCCACATGCGGAGTAATCGACGTTTCAGAAAGAAGTATTAATGCTTTGGAATATTAAATCAGTCGTATACATGATAAACTGATAATCTATAGAATATGAGATATCTAGTGTCTTGACAAAGATGTATATATATAAGCGTGTTTGTAATAATTTTGATAAAGATTTCAAACTCTAGTGGAGGAAACTAAATTGTATACGTCTCGAAATGGCATGCGTACCGACGGTACTAAGATTTGAATATTTTTGACCGAAATGATGATGAGTTGATGTTGTATTATTAAATCTCCATGAAGCCTTCACTTAATTCATACGTTTTCTTTTGTGTTGCTAACTTGCCACACACATATATGTATGTATTAACAATAAGTGCAATAATATTTAAAATTATTTAAGATCATTCAAAACACTTTTAAAACAAATTAGTGTTTCTGGATTCCAAATTCTGGACTAATGTAGGTATATATACTTTGATGTAAGATAGTTTTATATGACATCAAAGAGGTCTGGTTTGGACTAGACCCACTATTTTTAGGATAGTATTGTCGTAGATCCTTCACATCATTAATTATTATCATTGATTTTGAAGCATTGAAAAGCTACATTCAAAACCCAATCTTTGTTCATGAGACCACAAACTTTTGGAATCGGTGAAGTAGACATGACTTAGTGGATTCTAAGTTTGTCCGATTTCTCCTTTGTTCCCATGTGATTGATGTCTTGAGATAAAATGATCATCTTCACACTTTCTTTTCTCTCTCACTCCTTTTGTTTTGAATCTTTTGATTCATATGGAAATATTGCTTTTTTCCACTTTGATATATTTTTCCCAATTAATATTTGAAAACAGTTTTATAAAAGTCGATTTTGATCTTATCACATAGATATTTTGAAACATAACCCCAACAAAATTTTGGAATTTCAAAATTATATTAATTTATTTCCTTTATGTTTGATTTTGCATCCGAATTTACATATACTACTTCGAAAAAAAAAATCAATGTGTATACTAGTATACTTAGAGATACGAATTAGATGTTACTTATATCCAAAATTGACAAAAAAAAAAAAAAAATATCCAATAAAGGAAAAGTTATAAGCATAACCCCTTTTGATAAATAAGAATGTTAAAAGGAGTTTAAAACTAAAGCAAAACTAAAGAAGGGTTTAGTGATGTCTAATAACTATGTACTTGTGTTTGAAAAGGTAATGAGGCATGACTCAACAAGGTACACGAGGCGTGCATTGGGTAATCCACAACCTTTTGTTATTGTCGATAACAGCATGCCCATGCACATATATACATTAATACATAGGGACCATATACATACACTTCAATACAACCATATATATTGATACAAAATACCCCATACATCTTTTCATTCGAATATTCATAATATACACACATATCACTTAATTATCATGGTTTTTTAAGTTAAGATATAAATTAATGTTTGTATATATATATCCCCTTAGATTGTCTTGTAGTTTCATTCACTTGAACAAAATCTGATTGTTTGGTTAGATGTTTTCACAAGCTACGATCATAAATAACTTCACGTCATTACATGTTTAATTTGGTATCTATATTTCCTTATAAATTCAGATATTCACGTATATTTTTTTGGGATGTTCTTCTTAGCCGTACTCTAATTGCAATTCATTCACATACGTATGTAGATTTGATATGATCCATAATATTAAAGATTGAAAATGAACTTGACTGATTATTCAGAAGCATTTATTTCCCTTACAGGATAGCGAAATCTGCCACATGGCATTATGGCATCCACTGCTTTTATAACTAAAAACATTAAGTCGCAATTCTTGAGAACAATAAAAGAAAAAAACTTTAGTCGCAATTCTTCAAAATTTTGGAGGCTTATGATATTGGTAGGGGTCTCATATTCACTTCCAAAAGCATCTTCTTTCTTATTTTCTCTTTTTTTCATTTTCATTCTATTCGTATACTTTAAAAAAAGAAAAAATCGAATCACATACTTTTCTTCTCTCTATTTCATCCTTCTTCAGTTCCTCTTCTTCTTCATCACCATCTCACTTTTATAGAACACAAAAACCCTAGATTTTCTGTTCAAGCTCAAGGGTCAAGTATACTTACTTAGGAGCTCAGGTAAGAAATTTCCCGTTTTTATGTCTTGTCCTAAAAAAAATTAACTCGATCGAAGAAGAAACCTTAAAATCTAACCCTAATCTTCTTCTTTCTAATAAATAATTTTAATTTGTTGATCATCATGGGTTTAGAAAGGATTCACAAACCCTAAGCTATAATATGCGATTTAAAAATCGAATTTTAATCTGTTTGAAAGAACAGAATGTTAATCTTTTAATGAATTTTTACCATTTGCTTTGTTGTTGTAGAAAATAAATTGTCATCAATCCCATTATGAATATAGTCCCTTGGAAAGATGCAAACGACGACGTTTCAGACCGGACTACGACAAGACACGAAGGAGAAGTAGATCAAGAACAAGCAGTTCTTGTAGCAACCAATGGCAAAGCCGTAAATCCAAAGAAACAACCCTCTTCTTCAACCTCGTGGATGAAGTCAAAAGATCCAAGAATCGTTAGGGTTTCACGCGCCTTCGGAGGCAAAGACCGTCACAGCAAAGTGTGTACGTTGCGTGGCTTACGAGACAGACGCGTGAGACTATCAGTCCCTACAGCTATACAACTCTATGATCTTCAAGAACGTCTTGGTGTAGACCAACCTAGCAAAGCTGTTGATTGGTTGCTCGATGCAGCTAAAGAAGAGATCGATGAGCTTCCTCCTTTACCTATCTCCCCGGAAAACTTCAGTATCTTTAACCATCATCAACCCTTCTTGAATCTTGCTCAAAGGTCGGGTCAAGATCCGACCCAACTCGGGTTTAAAATGAATGTAGAAGAGTCTACAACTACAACTAGTGGTAGTAACCGTGAAGAAAACAACAAAGAAAGGGGAGAGAACGATGTCGTTTTCACTAATAGTAATCATCATGTTGGGTCTTATATTGGAGCTTATCACAACTTGGAGCATCATCATCAACATTCGAGTTTTCAAGGTGATTATTCTCATCAACATCAACTACATAGTCTTGTTCCATTTCCATCACAAATCTTGGTATGTCCAATGACAACATCATCATCAACAACAACTATACAATCTTTGTTTCCATCTTCTTCTTCAGCTGGTTCTAGGACGATGGAGAGTACAGATCCGAGGCAAATGGTAAGCCATTTTCAAATGCCATTAATGGGTAATTCTTCATCTTCGTCGTCTCAAAACATCTCGACTTTATATTCATTGTTACATGGTAGTAGTAGTAACAACGGTGGTAATGACATTAATAACCGGATGTCTTCGTCGGTCCAATTCAACCGGACAACTAGATGAAGTGATCACCCTTTGTGAAACTAGATTATGCAAGGGGGCACAACCCAAAAATAAGGTAGTTAATGTACTATTTTCCCCTGGTATAATTTCTATACCAATTAATGTTATGATTTTTTCATTAATTATTTGTATTCTAGCATGTGTGTTGTGGGGGTCAAATATCCCACAGGTCAAACTGGAAAGTCAACGGTCAAATTTTACCCACACATGTGTGTGGAAATTTCTTATACATAACCAAACATTTACATGGACTGTAAATTGTATTTTAGGGATTTTTAATAAGTAACTAACAACATTAATGTGTGGTTTTTTGCAAAAATCACAAGCCAGGGAACTAGACGAGATTTTAACATTGTTATAATGTTATGTGAATCTGACAAATATTAGTCAATGATTATTTTTGAAAACTGTTAGTAGCTTGGCAAGTTAGATTTGAACCCAAGATGCTAAGTTCTTATGGATGCTTTAACATTGAGATGCCTTTTCCATTATAACTCGAGGAATTCTAGTTAGGCTAAATGTTGTCGACAATTATATATACTCAAATTAGTGTAGTATATCACATGCATGCATGTTTTCCACCAATGATGCAAAAGTTAGGCTCAGATGTAGTAGGTACAACATCATATATAAATATGGTGAAAGAGAGAACTGATATGTGAGGAAGAGGAATGAGTTAATTAAGGGTAATAAAGACAAAACAAAAAAAAAAGGGTTGTAAATAATAATGGAATAGTGTACGAAGTTTGATTGATTAGGATTTAGGAGTAAAAAGGCTACAGATCCAATGCTCTGTGACACTGTCATATTTATATATCATCATACTTTCTGCAAAAAGCTTCCTTGTCGATCGATCTCTACCTATCATACATGCATATCTATTTATTATATTTTATATTCCAAACTTTGTCATATCATATACATGATATTAACTAGATGGTACTATAAATGCCTACCTCGATCAGCAAACGGAACTGAGCTGAACATAGAACAAAATAACTAATAAAAATTTTCAACTTGGATTTTAACTGGAATTGTCTGGTTTTACCATTTTTAAAAAAAATTCCAATCATACTTTACAGTGGGAAACAACTCAACTACTGAAAGGAAAAATGAAAAAGTTTTTCTAACACATCTCTAGTCTGAACCCAACAAAAATAAACGGAGAAGAAAAAAACAATAAAACCTGGCATATAAGATGTGGTTATGATCTGTAATTTCATACATTACATTGATTATCTGATGTCAAAAAAAATTGTCATCAAAATATGCATAAATATGTTTCGAGGTCGAACACAGTGAAAAATTATTATTAATCCATTGGAACATATTTTATATGGATTTTAATTTAATAGTTTCAGTTATGTATGATATGATTAGTCTGATAAGAAATAAATTTGTGATAGAAATATTGTGACTAAAATAAAAGAATATGAAGAATTGACAATTGGCATTATATATGAAATTAGAAATATTTTTTCATCAACTTCCAAGTACTCTTAAAACTGTAGGTGAACATGCTTAAACACCGTTGAAAAAATTGATAATATGATAATATGATCATTGTTAAATAACAAGCTAAACAATAAAAAATGTAGACTAACATAGATAGTTTAAAGATAAGAGTGGTCGAAAAACTCGCACATATACGTCAAATTGAGCGAATTAAACTGAGCAACGACAAATCTTAGTGGAGAATATCATAAATTTACTAAATCTACAAGATAATTGACTATTTTGATAAATGATATTATAATGTCACTAGTTTTATATGTTTTATGAAGAATAAACTACATAAAAAATTATGATGCACCTAAATTTCACATATTTTTAAAATAGTATAAACAACATGAATATTTATTAACAAAATTACCTATTATTGTTCTATCTCTAATCTCTAACCTTATCCTTATGATACTTATGTATACTAACGTTTTAATGGTCTACCCTTCATTTACCATTTTTTCTTAGATTTGATTAAGTTTTTTCCCAAAAAGAAAAGAAACGATTTGATTATGTCATTTATTCATATTTTATTCATCTATTTGCTTTGCTTTGCTTTGACGACGTCGTTTATGGATAGGACAATCTTCCAAAGCCCAGTTTGAAATTTCGTTTATTTTAGTGAGAAAGCCCATGCATATACCTCTTAACCTTTTCGTGATCTTATTTTTCGTTAAACGAATTTATTAGTTTTTTCCGCAATAATTGTTACCCTCCGTAATTATTACATCATACCTTTACTATAGTACAAAACTAATTGGATTTATAAATTCGATTAGTTCTAATTTCTTAACGATAAAAAAAGGATTAGTGTGTTATATAAAACTCTGGGTAGAGAGCTCAAACGAAAATCTCAAACTTTTGCAAATCTCCCACTCTTTCTCTCTCGATCCAAACTGGGTTTCGAATCCTTCAATTCTTCGTTTTCTCTTTGTAAAACCTCCTCAGTTTCACTCTCTCGCTAGGGTTTTCTCGTCTTCTCTCTGCTTCGCCGCCGGAACTTTGTCTGTTCGTCTTCCTCCGTGAAATTGCTCCTTCTGGGTTTTACAATTGAGAAAGGTTCTTATTTGGTAAGCATTTTACTTCCCTCAATTTGGATTCGTTTACTCTCTCTCGAGTTTGATTTTGTTGCATTCTCTACTTCGGTTAATTGGACGCGATTAGTTTCTAGGGTTTTGTTGAAAAGTAGTATTCTTAGTCATTTGAGCTAAATTGATCTATCGTTGAATTCAAGTTTCGATTTTTCTTGTGGGGAAATGTGTTCAATTCAAGTTTCAATTAGTTCTGATGGTTTATGTATCGTGTTCTTAGGTGCTTAAGAGGAGAAGGGAATTGGATGTTTTAGTGTTCTCAGAGGGATGCGTGTTGTGTTGGTTATTCATTCAAGAAATGGTTATGTTAGTTGAAGTTTTAAGAATTGTTGAATATGAACAATGGATTTGGGGAAGGTGGAAGTCGGCAAAAAGGGTTACAAGGCAAGAGAAAGCTTTTTCGAGGCAATGATTTCGCGTATGCTATAGCCAGAATGGCAGTGGCTCAGATATGTGAGAATGCTGAGGTTATCTCACAGGGAAGAGAGAGTGTTAGGTTTAGTTCTTGTCAAGAATCTGCTCTTGAGGCATTTACCGATGTAGCTGTTCAGTATATTCAGAACGTTGGGAAGACTGCTCATTTGTATGCTAACGTAGCTGGTAGAGTAGAGGGCAATTCTCTGGACATTGTTCAAGCATTAGAGGATTTGGGGTCTGGTTTGGGGTTTGCTGGTGTTTCGGATACTGACCACTGTCTTGCTGACTCTGGTGTAGTCAAGGATATTATTCGTTATACTGGAGAAGCGGAGGAGATGCCATTTGTTTATTCTCTTCCTCGTTTCCCATTTAATAAAGAGAAGATACCTGCTCCTAGTTTCTCTGAGGTTGGAGTAGAGCCTCCAGATGAACACATCCCTGCTTGGCTTCCTGCATTTCCTGAAACCAAATTGTCTGATCGATCAGAGGAAAATAATGTAGACACAATCGAAGCAGGAATTCTTAGTGAAGAAAATGGGTCATCTTTATCCAGTAGGCAACATACTTTAGATGGTGGTAGGGCAGAAATTCTTAAATCTCCAAAGGATATTCGAAAATTAACAGAAGGAGAAGGAGAAATGGAAGGTAACCCATTTCTCACTGCACCTCTTCGATTTGTGGAGAAGGATGTGCCACCTGTTTTCCACCCTTTGGAGCGTTCAAATGGAGTTGTTAGAATTAGCAACATGCCTGATAAGCACACAAGCAACAACCATCACATCCCGTTTCTTGAGGCATCTGCCCCATCGGATGAGATCAACAAGAATGACAAGTTAGCTGAATCCAAGGATAGACAGAAGAAAGATGGTGCAGGACCACTACAAACTTCAGTGTGTTTCAAGATTGGGACTCTAAAGAGACCTTCGTGTTTGGCAATAAACCAAAGCTTCCAGGAACAAGGGTTGTTTCAAGAAGGTGAAGACAAGAGGGAGAAGAAGTCAGAAATCCAAGGAAAGCGCGAAAGAATTGACTCTCAAATTGTCGACTCAGATGTAAAATAGGTATTATGTCATTTTAGAATTTGTAGACAGAATAGCTTTGCATCCTGAGTTGAGTGATCGTTTGCAATTGAATACGTCTATGAGATTGTTACTAATTCAAACTGCGGCAAAAAAACTGGTGCTTTGGCCTTTTAACTTCATTTGCTGGTGAAATATTCTTGTGATTGACCAACTAAGATGCCCTTAAGCTTAAACGAAATATGGTGTCCTTCAACTTGCATACTGTTGATTTTAATTAGATATCTGTATATATATATTCTGGTTACACAAACAAGTAGGAAGAGAACAGGCAAAGCCGCCCAGAAAGGCAGAAACCATAGGTTCTCTTCCTCTGTAAGATTCCTTCATTTACAATTCTAAGCGATACCCATAAAAATTAACAGAAGCAGACTTCATTAACCAAGTCTCTGAAAATCATTCTCTCAATATCTAATACTATCCCTGGAGTCTCTCCTTCAAACTTTTTTAAGTTCATGCCTTGAGTTTGCAGGTCCTCCCATATGATGTCTTCCTCGTCGTCCTCTAAGATACACTTTGAGTTGTTCTGTTGTAACCTATCAATCTCCGTACACAGACTCTGCAGAAGTTGCTCCCCTTTTGATATCTTGTCCATTGTTGTAAGTGGATTTGCAGATAAAAGTGGTTTAGTACAGCCTTCGGCAGTAAACCTCTGAGCTAGAATCTCGTTAACGGTGTCGAAGACGAGTTTTCTCCTGATTTTCTCTGTATGGTTTGTCTGCTGTTGTCTGAATCCTCTGCCTCTGTGTTTGTTGTCCAGAAGAGTCATATTGCTGACCTTGTTCTGTTCCAGAATGAAGAATAGTCCAGGATTGATCGGGAGGCGAGTCTGGCGCAGCTGAATGCTTATCATGCTGTATTCAAGATCTCTTAGAATCCCTGATGCCAATAATATCTCTGAGATGTACTTGTGGTCGCTGCTTTTGAAGTCTTCATCTTCAACAGGGAAGGATTCTCGGTTATTCTCAGGGAATTCTATGGATCTGCAGAAGCTGGTAGGCTTGTGTTTCCACTCAGATTCTTCAGAACGTAAAGCATCGTCCTCTGCGGTAAGAGAAGAAATAAAAGGTGAGAAGTTTATGCAAACCAAAACCTTGTGAATCCATGTAGTTCATTAACATCAATGATTTGTAATAGCAATGATATATGAACCAGTCACCAATAAGTGCCTCACCTTTGAAACTAAGGGATATCTTCCTCACAGGGGACGGTGAATCCTCATCGTCGAAGGCTGCATCAAGAACTGAAACGGGGCTCGGTTGTTCAGCTGTAACTTTCAGAGGTTTTAGAGACGGTCTGTCTTGTTTGATTCCAAAGTCCGGACTCTGCATTAGTATAAAGAAGAGATTCAGTTAAATGAGTACTAATGAATCAGATTGAGAAGTGAAGGTTTGTGAGAGAAAGATATCTGTTTTTATACCCTTTGTTTTGGGGTGTGCTGCTCGGGGAAGTCACAGCTCGGCTCCAACCTATGTCTGCTTGTGACCTCGATGTCAACATTTGAGCCCAAGCTTACGTTGCTGTCAGATCTTAGACTTCTCAAGTCACTGCTTGCATCACTTAGCCGCTCATCAGGTTGCTGAAGTGTACTGCGAGGTTTTATCCCCTGTTTTCTTCTCGGGGAGGCTGACTCTGTTTGCTGCCTTCCAAGTTGCCTTTGGATCTTGCTTTGTTCTGATTTTGGAGTTGTTGGCCGAGACTGCCTCTCGACCCCAAGCTTTTTGGGCTGTATTCTTGGGCTGACACTCTGCTGTTGGCTCTTACCTGACTTGGTCATGGAACAAGAATCTGCAACCGAAGCTTGTCTCGACCGTAATGTTTTTGGGCTATTGCTCTTTGGCGAATCAAGTTGGCCCTTGTAAACACCTGGTCTTGGGGTTAAATCCATCGCGTTCTGCTTCCCTGAGGTGACTTTTCGGGTTTGTCTAGAGTTTCCAACCTTGAGATTTGGTAATGAGGCATTTTGTGGCAAAGAGGTGGAAAGTGGAGCCGCAGGTTTCATAACAACGATGGATGAAGATTTGAAGTTCATAGCTTGATTTGTTGCAGCTGGAACTGGCTGGTGAGTTCTCTGCATAAGAGTTGTTGTACTCAAATTGCAGTCGTCTCTGCTTCCATATATTGACCGTTGTGCCTTCTCCATTGCCTCGAGTATTTGCTTAAGAGCTCTGAGATCTTTTCCTGACTTTTTGAACTCCAGCTGTGTTAGCCGCTTCTGAATTTCGCCATAAACCGTTTGTGCAGTATCACCTGCTTTAGTTTGCTTCCATGGAGCTGGTTCCATTGGAAACTTGGAAGCAGCTGAAGCAGGTATCTTCTTGATCGAATCAACGCTTCTAGATCTCGGTAGAGCTACTGGTTCTACTCTGGAGATTGGCCTCGGGGAGTCACAGAACCGGTTCTCTCTTCTCTGCTCTGTATCAGAATTGTCTGCTATGACTTCAAGGCCCATCAGCTTAGCAACAACACTCGAACTCGATCTTCTATGACTCATTGTTGTGGGTTCCTCTGGACAACTTAATCTCGCGGCATCAGCTCTCGGACTCCTAAAGGAGTTTGATCTACTATCCAACGACAACCTCGGCGTCTCTTTCAACTTCGAGCCCGCCCTGTATCCATTGTTTCTCATCTCCCTCTCATCATAAGAAAGCCGATGAGTTTCCTTTAACTTCACAGCCATTCCTCTTCCTTCATTCCACTCATTAGAATTCCGAGATGGAGAACGCAATGATGATTCTTTATGAAGCAGTAAGTCAGCTCTGGGTGAATTGGGCTGTTGATGCTGCTGAGTAGTTCTCATTTCTCTGTTAATAGAGCCTTTCACAAGCTCCTTGAGATCAAATGGCATCGTCTGGCCACCAATGGGCTGTTCTCTGATCAGACTCTCACCAGGTGGGTCGAATTGAGAAGTTGTGGTACTGACTTCTGCAGATGAGAAGCTTGAGGAGCGTGGAGAAGACGAAAACGAAGGCCTAGAAGATGATTCAGAAGAGACTCTATGCTTCTCCTTTGCTGGAGACTTCTTCTTCTTGGTACTTTTCTCCTGCTATTCCCAAAAAAGTCTCTGTGTTTTAGCTTTTCTTCTTTTCTGGATTCTCATTTCTTAGAGATGAGTGAAATAAAATGGTTTTAGATTCTTACCGTTTCTTTGTCACTTTCCATATTAATTTCTCCGACAAGATCTCTTCTTTCTCCTGCAAAAATTAACCTCTTGTTCTTAGCTATAAGCCTATAACCAGTAGTTTTGGTTCTAGTGAATCATCTACTCTGTTTCTTTGTGGTCCTAAACACTGAACTGAGATTTACTAAGAGAGAGAGAGAAGTTACCTGGAGGCAAAGACTTGTCCACATCGCCGGCGATTGTGACTTGTCTCGCCGGATAATGTTGCCGGTAAAACACTTGTAAGATGCCATTCATGCATCCAAGCTGTTTATTCACATTTGGGTTCTCATCTGACAAGTTATACAGAAGCTTTGCAGACATATTTTCTTCTTCTTCTTCACAAAAAGGGTAACTAAAAAAAGCCTTTTCACAACCTCAAGATTCTCTTCATATATGTTTCAAAGACTTTTTGTTGTGTTTCAGAGTAAGAAGGAAAGAAGAAATGGACAAGAAGAAGCCAACATTAAGGACAAAGTTATAGCCTTTTGTGAAGTTTTGAGCAGACAAGAGATTAGGTTACTCGGTGTTTGGCTTTGGAGGGTACCTTGAAGAAGAAAGAAGAGAAGGGGGAGAAAAAAAAAGTTTGGTTTTTGGTTC
Organism: Aurinia saxatilis; assembly: GCA_900406295.1. Classification (NCBI taxonomy): domain Eukaryota; kingdom Viridiplantae; phylum Streptophyta; class Magnoliopsida; order Brassicales; family Brassicaceae; genus Aurinia; species Aurinia saxatilis. The sequence goes on from OVAP01000617.1 coordinate 29,453, forward strand.
TTTGAGAAAGAGGTTACTATCTTTAAAGGCAAAGCTACAACTGTCAAAGAAGGCTTTGAAGCATTTATAATCTAATGTATGTATGTACATGTGTCATAACATGTAAGATTATACATGTTGTAGATTTTTTCTATGTAGTATAGTATATAGTTTACTAGTCTTATATTCTTAAATTATGTCAGAGGTCTGAAAAAATTCTGCTTGGCAAATAATGAGGGATCTGGTTCACCTCTTAAGATGAAACTTATGCACATGAGAGCACGAGACGACTTATTACACAAAAATTGGTTATATTTTTGGATCTATTAGAAGAAATGTTAGGCTCATGTTTTTTCTATCTCAATTTCTTGGTGTGTATGAATGTGGAATAATACATGCATATGCTAGTAGTAGTAATAATAGTCAAATGTTATCATATTTTTAGAATAGCATTTAATAATTTATGTCCTCTTTAAATCAGTCATATAACATTAAAATTTTTGATAGTTCCACAATATTTGTTCTTGATAATAATAATAGTAATAATACAGTATCTTATTAAAATATAAAATGAAATGAGATATTGGAAAAATGAAGTTATATTTATGAGTGATAATTAGCTAAGTTTGCCTTACACATCCATGTGGACAAAATAATGTGGGTGGGTCTTTATAAGACTTGGTGCCCCTTTACATGTGCATGTGGAGTTTGTCAGAAACACACAGCATTTTTTTATTTATAATAATAACATATATATTTATCTAAAAGGATAAGAGGAAAAAGAAAAGTTGTATTTTAATGGAAGCACACAAAATCAACAACCCATAAAATTATTTAGGAGAGAAAGTGGATTGGTGAACTGGAAGAAAGCTTGCATGGTCTGAGATTGGTGGGTCTTACTAGGAATTGTTCAAACAGAGATATTATAATGATCTTTTGTCGTCGACGAACAATGTTATTCATATACAGGTCCTGAAAAATCATTATTTGTTACATGGAATTGGAATAGTTCTTCTTGTTGATGCAGATATTTTCAATTATTACTGTGACACTAAATAATGCATAACAATGTACTGCTTGGATTCAAGTTTCTGCATGCATATGCACTTTTGTGAATAGCAATTTCTTCCTCTATGCATACTAAATATGGAGTATTAATTATCATTAGGAATTGATTATGAAGTATTATATTCAAAAGTTCATTAATATATGGTTATTAATAATGATAATAGTCGGTTGCTTATGTACTAGACTAATTGCTTGGAGATGATGTAATAACTTTTTCTTCATGTGAATTAATACATTAAAATAAGGTAGAGAGATCCCATTATTAAATAACAAAGTTTTCGTCTTTTAGTTTTTTGTCTTGGTTGATTTGAGAGTTTTATGTCCTTAGATGTGCTTGTCACAAAAAAAGCTTGTGGGCATATATCACGTGCTTTGTTCCACAATGTGCTGTGAACAAGGTGGGGTTTGTGACTTCTTATCTATTTAATTTTATTTTTCTCATTTTTTAAAATATGTTTCTTTTTTCCTAAAATAAAATTAAAGTTTAGTTGATTTGACCTTGGAAGTACCAAGGAATATACTATTACACATGGGTAATTTAGCTTGGTTTCAAACATTGTACTATGACTGATATCGACTGAGTTACATTTTCATATAAATAGTACGTATACTATATGAGTTTATAGTTTGATTTCTTTTTGATTGAACGATACTGTCATAGACTTCATGTTGAAATATAACAGTTACTCTCTATTTGCATAGATGAACTCTTCAGGGTTTTGGAAACGAAAGAATATCTATATGGGTAGTGTTATATATGAGCCACCATATTATACTTTTTTTCTTCAAGTTGATACGTGTCTACATCAATCACACGATACATTGTATTACATATATATATTCACTCATATATAATGAGTATTATCTACATATATATCCCCTCACACACACACACACACATATATATATACTCGTATAATGTTTTATTCGTAGGTGGTTTCATGACTGTACCCGAACAATCATGTTAACAAAACGCATGCGAAGTGAACAGTGTTGTCTTAGACAAAAAAAAACACAGTGTTGTCAAAATGTTAAAATGTGGATTAAATTGGTAAAATACATCGATCAGCTAATTTAGCTAATATTGGTTTTCTAGATATAGAGGACTATCACAAATACTTTTTTAGTATCACTTTGTTTGATCAATCATATAGAATATATATTTTGTTAAATAAATAAATGAGCATATGCAAGGCTCCAAGCATACTTCACCTCGTAAGAAAACTAATATAAAATAGGGAAAAATAATATAAGCATACATATTATTAAAATATCTTATTAATGATCAAAGAAAAATAAAGGACAAAATTAAGAGAATAAATGGAAAAAATAATAGACAAGTGAAAAGGAAAAGACAGAGGGAACAAGAACAGAAAAAGATAGAAAAGGGAACAAAATCACATGAAGCAATTGGGTAAGTGACTTGATTGTTTAGGGGTTGATAGGGAACCAACTAAGCCAAATACATTCTATAATAATTAACGTAAAATCAAATAAAAAAAGATCAGTTTGTATTCTTTTACGTTAAGTTTCATTCAGAGTTCAATTTATTTAGTTCAATTATTGGCACATGATCCCACTTAACACCCACCCATCCAACATTTGTTTAAATTTCCCCATTAATTTCTGTGGGGTTTCTCTCTTTTGATTTTGACCACCAACACTATTACATACACATCCTTATATACTGACATAATAATTTTTCAAAAATAATAATTACATGAACATTTTAACTAATTAGTTAGTTATTTATTTAAAGTTTCATCATATAAATATATTTTTTCAACAACAAACTCTGTATTAATCTAGTTCTGACGCGATGGCACAATATATATTAGGGGTGGGCGTTCGGTTCTTCGGTTCGGTTTCGGTTCGGATATTCGGTTCTTCGGTTCTTCGGTTCCTA
>OVAP01000618.1:0-32381 GCA_900406295.1 Aurinia saxatilis
TCCAGTTAACGGTGCGTCTTTGATCTCAATTTTGTGTCTTTACTCGTCTCTTTGAAGAACCCTAATTTTTATTTTTGAGGTTATAGGCATAAATTAGTGGTAGAAGAAAGTTGATTACATGAATTAGTGTTCTTTAGTTATAGAACAGTGTGTGAATTTGTATATGTGTTGATTATTACTTCAGATTGTGAAGGGAGTTTTTATCTGAAGCTTGTATTGGTTCTATGTATTAACTGAAGTTTCTTTTGACTTTTTTGTTGTTGTGATCAGAAAATGGATATGGGTCCATGCCCAAAAGTTCACTCTTTGCAGCTTAGGAAAGAGTATCCTTTTCGAAAGTTCTTTTAGTAGTTATCTTCTACTGTGACCATGGAGGGTCGATTTGTTAATCGTCGGATGAACTAGTTCCCATGGAAACTCTCAGTTGAATGTGTTGTCATTTTTACTTTAGTTCTATTAGTGGCATGTGTTTTCGTTCCACTCCTGTTTTGCTTTAACTTGCGCTTAGATATCGAGAAGCAAAGGCGAAAGGTGTTGATAACTATGATAGAGAATTGGAAGATGCGATCGACAGGCTTATTGTTGAGTGTGATAGGAAGATTGGTAGGGCCCTTAAGCGTCTACAGGAAGAGGATGCCAAGGCTGCCATTGCTATTTCAGTCTCTGAAGTCACTCAGGTAATATTTTTATTTAAAAATGTGGTGCTGATATCTTCTTATTTTTGGTTTACACAGATTTGTTTATTATCATTTCATCATTTAACTGCAGAGTCCTGAAATTCTTGAGTTATCGGAGCAAATTAAACAGAAGATGAAGGAAGCCGAGCTGCACGGTAAATATAACAACTATTGGCAAGCAAAATTTTGTTTGCTGCTTCCGCTTTTGAAACACTTTTGTTTAGTGAATGGCTATTGCAATATTAATTAGGAGAGTACACTGGTTTGCTTATCTACAATTGATTAAAATATTATACTGTCACTTGGCAGATCTTGAAGGAAAAATGGATCATAAGATTAGAGCTCTTGAGTTAGTTGAAGAGATGCGGACTAAGAGAGCTGACCAACAGGTGAATTTGTTTTGCTATTTATTTATTGAGCATTGTACTATGTTAATTTACATATGTCAACACTCAATTGGAAAGTCCTATCTCTTGTTTTGCCTACAGGCGGTTCTACTGTTGGAAGCCTTCAACAAAGATAGAGCATCCTTGCCACAGCCCATTCCAGCTCAGCCTGCAGCTTCAGAATTACCACCACCAGATCCTCGCACTCAAGAGATGATAAATGAGAAATTGAAGAAGGCGGAAGAATTTGGTAAGGAAAATTACCTTGACCTATAAACTGCTACTTCTTAAAATGTAGATTAGCTATGATGGGGAAATATCTTCCCTTTGTATGTTACTATGTTATTGAGTATGATTGTTTCTCAGGTGAACAAGGAATGGTCGATGAAGCGCAAAAAGCACTGGAAGAGGCTGAAGCTCTTAAGAAGGTGTATTATCTTTCTTAAGTTCGTTTCCTTCCCCCCTGCTTTATTAGTCGTTAATGAATGTTGGTTCTTTATTTTTTTCAGCTCACAGTTAGACGAGAACCTGCAGCGGATTCATCAAAATACACTGCTGTTGATGTGCGCATTGTAAGTTAACACCATTCCTCCCAATAAGGCCCTTAATATCCATAGTCCTTGTCTATTTATCAGTTTGTTTTATCAAAAAAATCGTTGAGTTCTAGAATGAAAACAGAACGTCTAGGTAAAAGGAATAATAGTAAATTTGAATAGACCCGCTTATTTTGTTTGATATAGAAGTATAACATCTTCACATTACCTGCTTAATGTTTATAAGAAATTGTTTCATCCTCTACTCTCACTAACTGCATATATATTATTTCAGACAGACCAAAAGTTGCGTCTATGTGACATATGTGGAGCATTCTTGAGCGTATATGACAGGTTAAGTTCCTTACTCAAACTTTCTACTTTATATGTTTCCCTTTTGATGTGAAAGGGGAAATAAGCTAGAATTAGATTGTTGGGTTGCAAATGGTTCAACTTTTGACACCAGCTGTTGTACCTCCTTTCTTTCACCAGCAGGCTTTTTGGGCAGGATTACTTTTGCAGCTATAATAAATGTGCGTTCTTTTCTTGTTTTTATTGTGCTTGAACGATCATACTAGATCATACTATCTTTAATTCAGACTTACTAATGGAGCTTTTAACATTAAGCTGACTTTATACAATATCACCTAGTGACTCAGCATCTTGCAATGCTAACGTGTTCTTTGTGCTGCTTCAGTGATCGTCGTTTAGCTGATCATTTTGGTGGGAAGCTTCATCTGGGTTACATGTTAGTCCGCGACAAATTAGCAGAACTTCAGGTAACTAATAACATGTTCTTACTTTTGTGATGGTCGATTAAAACTGTTGATTCTTATCTCTTCGGTTTCTGGTAGGAGGCGAAGAACAATCTTCGCAAGGAAAGGTATGGGTTTCACCATAGCTTCTTTCTTTTGTACCTATATAAATCTTTGGATTGTAATTAAATTGAAAACAATTCTTTAACCATTCTTTAGATCAAAGGAGCGGGACAGCAAGGAGAGGGAACCAAGTAGAGACCGAGGAACAAGTCGTGAACGTGGAAGAGATTATGATCGTAGGAGCAGAGATCGAGATAGGCACCATGACCGTGATCGCGAACAAAACAGAGACTATGATCGACACTCGAGAAACAGACGCAGATCACGGTCTCGTTCCCGGTCCAGAGACAGACAAAGGGACTATGATCGCCACAGGTATAAACCAGAGTCATTTTTTGGTTTCTTTTAAAACACAAAATTGTCCTTGAGAACTGCAAGATCTCTTACAAATGGTTAACATAAATCTTCTGTTTGCAGGCGTCACGGCCGCTACTAGACCGATCTCGCAGGGTTACAAGTCACCAAAACTTTTATATTTCTGCATGTATGTTGCTAAAGTCTGGTAGAGGAGTGCAGGCAAATTTTAGATATTGTGTTGACAAAAGCCTTGAAAGAAATATTGAGATATGATGTGACCACTTAGCATGCTCTCATATGATAGAGAGTTACTGGAGTACTTTATGTCGAAACTCTTATTACTTCAATTTGGAACGAATCCTTGTGGTATAATAGTCACTATAGTTAGTAGTTACATTACAATCGAACTGATGTAGTACTAATTGAAGTCGTGACAACTTATTTTTGGTTTTAAGCTGCAGTCAACTAAAACTAAAAACTCATGATTGCTATAAACAAGAGTTCAAGACCTTTAAGTACGACATTATCTTGAAAATGAAGGCTCGTGATAACGATTTTATTAGCGTTTTGTCCAGTACATACGTAGTCAAAACATTAAAGATAAGGTACAGTATGACTCAAGATTCAAGAACATACAAGATAGAGATAGTGATAATGCAAAGTCATAGAGTAAGATGAAGTCATATTCATATGGGAATGGAACGAGTGACTTTGGGGTAAACATGAGTGGCCGGATGACCCATAATACGGCGACCCTTTGCATGTTTAAAGATATAAACCAATGCTCCCACCGGCCATTCGACTATTCCGGCTGCTACAAACGCCACAAGCCCCAACGTCGGTCCTACCACTTTGCATCTACATGGGTTTCCTCCTGTTCCGCACTGCACGCATACTGGGATCATCTTTGTAAAACTTCAAATACTATAAACCGAACGAGCTATGTTTGTGATTACGAGCAAAAAGTATCAACGAAGTGAAATGCTTGAGGATGTTATAGAGATTCGATGTATGGAATATGAGTAGAACAAAGATTGTAGGATTATGGAGAGTTGGATTGTGATGTTTATATAGAGATTCAAGCGAATCATTTGCGTCTCTTTTAATACTGTTCTTCTTATTTTATCTAATATACTATATTTGATATCTTCTTATACGTAGGTCGGTCCATAGTTATTGCTTTCTTGAGACGTGTTGTCTCCAGGAGCTAACATGTGGAGGGTACGTGTTTGTTTTCTTCCCTCTAGCTAGTCACTCACGTATCAAGGGTCAAAGACCAAAAGTAGATGGGCCTTAAACATGCCCAACTCAAAATCAACCGGGCCAGTACTTCACAACGATTCTAACCAACATAGTTACACCTTGTCAACAGTGGAAGACTCGTTCAGTCAAATTTGAAGAACCTCTCACCTATTTGCATTGCAATTTGTATGAACTAGTCTTCACCAACTGTAGTTGATGTACATAATATGACGTTGCATATAACTAACACGCACATGTATGTGTGTTATATATATGCTTTTATTATTCCTTTTTTTCAAGTCTTATAAGAGATATTTCACATTAATCATGATTATGATAAGCATGTTGAAACCAAAACCTATAGTTCTAGTCTTTTTCTCCATGTTCTTCATGTTACATTGTTTTACTGACCAAGCCAACTCCGATTCACCCCTGAAACATACTAAATTTACAACTGTGTCACCGGTTCAAGACTCCGGTTCATCATCATCCATGTCGGAGTGTGGATCATGTGCTCATCAGCCTCCGCCGTTTCCGCCACCACCACTACCAACAAAGAGAGGCTACTGCAGCAGGTCGTCTTCCTCTCAACCTCCACCGGAATACATGCACGTGACCGGTGTGCCAGGAGAACTGTACCGGACTGAACCGGTTGATCACCACGGCTATTATTCTAGTGTAAACCGGATTTCGGCTAAATTTCTCTTGGTTATTGTAATTGTGGGATTTGGACTTATAATCGGTCCGTTTTAGCAAGTTAATAGTAACTCAATTAGATGATGGTATTCATATCATATTATGTATCTGACTATCGAGTTGTATGTGTTACTTTATTATTGTCTAACGTAACAATAATTCACTTAATAACCGTATTTCTTTAACAAAAACGCAGATTAATCATTTTGTTAAACGTGAAACACATTATAAAATTGACCAAGTACTAAAACATGGAATATGTAATTTTTTCTGTATTTTGGAAGACTTTTTTTATCTACCGGTTATCTTTAATTTACAGACTTTTGTTGTTGGATAATAATAAAAAAAAAGACTGGTGTTGACTTTTTCGATAATTGACATTAGACTTGCAAGATCCCCACTACCAAATTAACAAATCATCAACTAAAGCATAACAATAATATTATATTTTTTCTTAACAGCTTTTAACTATAATATGATTACTAATCCATGTTATAACAGTAATTGAGAAGACAAAATTTTTCTCTATGCAAGATGAGAAGAAACTTACACTAAAAAGACAAGGTGGAAGAAATTTCTTATGTAATCACCTTTTCTTTTTTGGCATCGTCATTTACTTTAACTTTTCCTCTAAACGACAATATTTAATTAACGTACATGTACTATATTCAAAAACTAATCAGAGCACTAATTATAGTTGTACAAATAAAACTTTTAAGTTACAAAGAGAAATGAACCGATTATACAATATGATTTTTTTAAATGAACTTTTCACAAAAAGTCATTTGAGAAACTCATTTTATTATCTTTTTCTTTTGATTAATTTTACTATCTTTTACTTATTCAAAAAAAAAAAAATTTACTATCTTTTAAAACATAAGAAACTCATGAAGAACTTACCAATGAAACTACTCGAACCAAAAATATAAAGTACTTAACAAAAGCTTATAAAATTATCATCATCATCAAATAAGATTACATTTCATTTTGCCCCAAATCATCTTCTTCACATATCATATCCTCTACTCTAGTTTCTCGACCGATCCAAAATCCAAAATCCAAAACCCTAAACCTTATTCCCGCGGATTTTCCCTCACTCTCCGATCAAAATGGGAGATCCGTTGGAGAGGTTAGGTTCACCAGAATCTAGCTTGAAGACGACGACGGATTTGTGTTTAGAACTCGATCCTCCGTTAATCGAATCCGTCGCGACTGCTGAAGATTGGCGTCGTTCTCTTGGCAAAGTCGTTCCCGCCGTCGTTGTTCTTCGTACTACGGCTTGTCGTGCTTTCGATACTGAATCGGCTGGTGCTAGTTACGCTACTGGCTTTATTGTTGATAAGCGACGTGGGATTATTCTCACCAATCGTCATGTGGTTAAGCCAGGTGCGAATTTTTCACTTTCTTAATCGGAATTTTAGATGATGGATTGTGTTAGGTGGTTCTGATTCTAGTTTAGAGATTTCTGTGGAGATATTTTGGTTGATGTTTATGTTTTGAAGTAGACTGAGAATCTATTTGATAATAGTCCTGTGATTCATTTGAATATGATCTTTCTTTTTTTGTGTTGTAGGTCCAGTAGTTGCCGAGGCAATGTTTGTGAACCGCGAAGAAATCCCGATTTATCCTGTATATAGGGATCCGGTAAGTCTTTTTACTTTTAATGCTTAGAGTAGATTTCAGTTTTAGACATTTCCTGCTTTCCTTTGAGTATGTGAGAGCTTGTATCGGAGTCCAGAATATATCGGTTTCACTTGTGAATTTTTCATTACTATGAGCATGTATGTGAAGAATATATATGTTCTTTTAGAGAATCAGAACTTGTGTCCTATCTTATCATTTTTACTTTGCTCTCGTCTTGTTTTTTTTCCCTTGTCACCAGGCTGACACTTTTTGGTATTCGTAACAGGTCCATGACTTCGGCTTCTTTTCTTATGATCCCAGTGCGGTACAGTTTCTGAGTTATGAAGAAATTCCTCTTGCCCCAGAGGCAGCTTCGGTTGGACTTGAAATCAGGGTTGTTGGCAATGATAGCGGAGAAAAGGTAGCATAAACAGTATGGCATGTTCCTTTATAGGCTATAGTTTATTTTTCCTGCTATAATAATGTTCATTAAAACTGAAAAATAGTCAGTTTTGTTACTTACAGGATTTTCATATGTTGTATAATAGATTGTGGTCTAGTAATTATGCAATGCTGCATCACTCTGTTTCCGTAGTTTTTTAATAAATCTACTTATCTATGCTCAAATCCATTTATGGAGATGTAATGCTTCTGATAACTGGAGTGTCGATTTGCAGGTTTCCATACTGGCTGGTACACTTGCTCGGTTGGATAGGGATGCTCCACATTATAAAAAGTATGATCTGCTTTACTGATCATGTTTTTGGAGTTCTTATTTCCCAACATGAAAAGTTGTTTGATGCTATTTGATACTTGCATGAAATCATCTTAAACACATATAGGTAGTCGTTATGGAAGTAGTAGGATATCATCCGTACCTTTTAAATTTGTCTATTTTTTTATGGTGACTTGCTTTGTAAAAATTAATTGTCTTTTGTTGCAGAGATGGTTATAACGACTTCAATACGTTTTATATGCAAGTAAGTGACTGTATTCTCTTTAATATTTATTACTTCACTTGCTTACACTAAATTGCATGCTATCTCTCCCGAGTCAAAACCTTGTCAATTATACTGCTGTTATTCAAAGCGCAACCCTTGCCATATGTTAGTGTTTGCCAATATCTTTGTTCCTGTATTTATAGGCAGCATCTGGTACTAAAGGTGGCTCAAGTGGTTCTCCTGTCATTGACTGGCAAGGCAGGGCGGTAGCCTTGAATGCTGGCAGCAAGTCCTCCAGTGCATCAGCCTTCTTCTTACCACTTCAACGAGTAAGCAATATCTCTTTTCCATCCACTCATATTGATAATTCAGTAAATGTAGATGGTGTAACATATTTAGTCACTGAAACAACCCCAGTTACTGTAGAACAATGGATTAAAGTATTAGTTTGTGACCTTCTGCCTCTTTAGAAGCCAAGAATTGAAAAAAGTGAATAGGAACTCCATTTGAGGGTTGTTCAATGTTCTTGGTCTTCGGAAAAATGATTCTACTAGAAGTGTGTACAATGTTACAAATACGCTACGGTTATATTTGAGATCTCTTCTTCTCATGTATGGGGCCCTGAGTATCTTGTTGGAGACTGATGAAGTCAGACATGGTTCCTGATCTCAGTTTTAGTGTTGCTTCAGATCACTTTGTATCCCTGAAATAAATATGAAGTGTAATTAAGAATTTGCTTAGGACTTTTATCAAGTGTGGTTCTCTTATTTGGAAGGTTGTCAGGGCGTTGAGTTTTCTCCAAAGAAGTATTGACTCATGCACGGATAAGCCGAAAGCCGTTCATATTCCTCGCGGTACGCTTCAGGTTAGTTTTCCACCTGACAACACAGTTAATTGACTAATTAACTATACATACTGTAACATGGTCTGTCAATCAAATGTCTATGTGATTCCAAGGAGCTGAATTTCAACTATTGTCATATATTCAGACATGTAGACGAATCTCAATCTCTAGTATTTGATTATGAGTTCTGGTGTTGAGTTCTGGTGCTGCTTATGTAAGGATTTCTCTGTTTTTATTTTTTTATTTTTTTATTTTTTGGGTGTACTCAGATGACATTTCTTCACAAAGGATTTGATGAGATACGGCGACTTGGCCTGAGGAGCGAAACTGAACAGGTACGTGATTTTCCTTCTAACCATCATGGAGGGCATCAGCCTTCCTTGTGTTACACAGTGACACCTTAAAATGTATATCTTGGCCGTGTAGGTGGTTCGACATGCATCTCCGACTGGGGAAACGGGAATGCTTGTTGTCGACTCTGTGGTGAGTTCATTGCTTCATTATTCACATAGAGTACATTAATTGTTTTTAGATAAAACAGATACTGTTTAAGTGACAGCTAAATTTTTAAATTTCCATCTTATATATGATGTGTCTTGACATGTGGTAGGTGCCGAGTGGCCCTGCTGATAAAAATCTGGAGCCTGGAGATGTTCTTGTTCGTGTGAACGGCACCGTGAGTTATATCAGTTACATCTTATGAGGATTTTTCTTTTTCTGGTTGCCTCAAGCAATCAAGAATTGTGATAATTTTTGGTGCAACATTAGTTAGAGACGCATGGTTTAGAGCTTAGTTATTAATTACCTTACCATATAACCTATTAATCGTAAATGCACTTTCTTGCGTACTCTCTTTTTACATTTGGCTAAATCTCCCTTTATGCATTTGATTGGGAATACAGGTGCTCACACAATTTCTAAGCTTGGAGACTCTGCTTGATGACGGTGTTGGCCAGATACTTAAATTGGAGATTGAAAGGGGTGGGCAGCCACTTTCTGTTAGCGTATCAGTGAGTTCATTCTTCTATTTCCAACTTTGGTTTTATTTTGCCCAGTGGTATTCTAGGATTTCTGTTTAGTTTCTGGCCAGTCACATTATGGCTAGAAAAGTAGGACACTATTCAAAAAGTAAGATATATGTAGCCGCCTCTTTTCTTTTATGTTGTTCATTAAATTCGTTCGTGTGGCTCTTTTCCTTTTCCATGATAAAAGAGGGCTTTGATACCGTACATGTAACATTCATTTAGGATTTTGTAGTCTGCTTAAATGTGATTCACCCTTTTTTTCTTTCAGAAAGATCAAGAAGCTTATGTGTTTGTGTATTTGCTGCAACAGGTTCAAGATTTACACTCAATCACTCCAGACCATTTCCTGGAAGTTAGTGGTGCTGTAATTCATCCCTTGTCTTATCAGCAGGTAACTGTAATTTGAAAAAATATTTTCTGGAGATTTTTGCTTCGCTGTGCCTGCATGCATGATATTCTTGTGTCCTACAGGTGGAACGGTTGTCTTTATGGGTTAGGGTTTACTGAACAGGGTATAGTGTTTAGGGTAAGGGTTCATCTGTCATTTAATTTGCATGCTGATCTTGCCAATTGATGCTTAAAAGCACTTTTATTGTTTCCAAAGTAAGATATTTAGCTGAAATGTTAGTTGGTACATATATTCAGAGGGGATCTAACTGTATGATCTTAGAATTCTTTAATGATACTATCAGTTGGAAAATCATATCAATATGCTAGTTATTTTGTTCAGGATATATATTTTAAATAGACTTTATCCCCACACTGGCTTGTTAGATCTGAGTGTTGAAGCATAAGTAGTGATCTGTGGCTACCATACCTTCTACTGATAAAGAAGCTTACTCTAAAACTCTCTTATGAGCATTTGCTGATTTTACAGGCTCGTAATTTTCGGTTTCCCTGTGGCTTGGCTTATGTTGCAGACCCTGGGTAAGCCGCTCCACTTTCTCCATCAGAATTTTCACATTTTCTTGATCCACGTGCAATCTCTCAAAAGAGTCGAACATAAAAGAGTGTTTCTCTCTACGTTCTTTTAGTTTAAAATTATTTATCTGTAACTTCTTTTTATACCCTCCAGTTAATTTAAAAAATTACACTTTATTAATCTCTTCATTAAAGATCTTAGGAAAATTCGTTTTTAGCTTCTAGTCTCTCATGTTAACTTATTAAAAACCTTATTTGATGGTGTGTCTTTATTCTTATATGTCTCTGTACTTCTGGATTTACTTGGATGACCTGTCTACTATGCAGATACATGCTATTTAGAGCTGGGGTCCCTCGACATGCTATCATCAAGAAAGTTGCTAATGAGGAAATTTCTGGTCTGGGAGATTTAGTATCTGTTCTTTCAAAGCTCTCTAGGGGTGCTCGTGTTCCCTTGGAATATATCTCTCACACTGACCGTCATCGCAAGAAGGTGATTTACCTTGTTTAAAAGATCTTTTTGTTAGACTTCCCAACCCACTGTAAACATATACTAGTCAAAACATGATTTTAGCTAGCATTTATATATGATATTTTGTTAGGCTACTATAGATTGGCATCTTCATTCTTGCGCACAATTTGTTGATGCTTTGATAATATAATCTCTTCTCGTTTTTCCATGTAAATTTTGTGCGACTGCAATGCTGATAGATTTCTATGATCACGCTCTGTAGAAAATATATCTCCAAAACAATTATTTTTGCCTTAAATCTTTTTGCGTTAACAACAATCCTGTCATTAACATGCTTCTTGTCCATGTTTCTTTTGGCCTCTAAGATATTTACTTAAATGAGAAGTACTTATATGGGTTCCATTTCCTGCAGTCTGTGTTAGTCACAATTGATCGTCATGAATGGTACGCTCCTCCACAGTTGTATACCCGCAATGACAGTTCTGGTCTGTGGGATGTGAAACCTGCAATTGAACCTGCTGCTGTTTCACCATCTAATGGTAATAATGGCTTGCCTGTAAGCCAACATATTCCTCTCTGCCATCACGATACAGAACCCATGAGTGAAGTGAATGTTCGTGGGGTTACTGATAATGCAGCTATTATGGAAGCCTCTAGTGGGGATGGTTCTCAGAATGATTTTGGCTCAGAAGCAAAGAAACAAAGAGTTGAAGATGATTCTCTAGATGGAACTACTGCAAATGGTTCCTTAAATGGCAGTGAATTTAAATCTGATGATGCAATGGCAACAGATAATACAGTTTCAAGAGACTTCGAAGGCGCAACAGCGCTGGCTGCTAATGCTTCATTAGCTGAACGTGCCATTGAGCCTGCTCTTGTCATGTTTGAGGTAAAGATTAAAACGTCTCATAAAGATAATCTGTATGTGCTTGTAAGAAACCCTTTGAAGTATGACCTAGTAGACTGCATTACTCTTTTGGTTATATATGTTTCTGGTATATGTGATTGTACTTATAGATCTTATTGTGATAGAAGGCAACTTGCATTGCATCTGATGAAACTAAGTCTGATGAAATTAAGTTTTTCTTTTACAGGTCCATGTGCCACCATCCTGCAGTCTTGATGGTGTACATTCACAACATTTTTTTGGGACTGGCATCATTATCCATCATTCTTCAAGCATGGGACTTGCTGTGGTGGACAAAAACACTGTTGCAATATCTGCATCTGATGTTATGTTGTCCTTTGCTGCATTTCCAGTCGAGATTCCTGGAGAGGTTAGGTTTCCCTGATAATCTCGTGGTTCAGGGAAGGAAGTTAGAGCTAATCTTTCTTAACTTTACTTCAGGTGGTATTTCTTCATCCTGTTCACAACTATGCTCTTATTGCCTATAATCCGTCAGCAATGGGTCCTGCTGGTGCTTCAGCCATTCGTGCAGCTGAGCTACTTCCTGGTACGTTGGCAACTCTGTAGGGGTTACGATTATATGCGTGTTGGATGATGTGGTGGCTTTCTGCTTTTGCTTTGTTTTTGTCAACAACTTGAAAGTTCCACCATTGTTCTATTTGGATATCTACATTTGACAAATACTTGTGCTTTTGTGAACAGATGTCTTATTAGACGTATGTGTTATATGGCTTTCAATTGCCTGTCGTTTAATTTTTTCTTTTCTAGCCATATCAACAGGATGAGCTCATATTGTAGTATGTTGTATTAACAGAACCTGCCTTGCAACGTGGAGATTCAGTTTATCTGGTCGGACTGAGTAGGAACCTTCAAGCTACATCAAGAAAATCTATTGTGACTAATCCATGTGCAGCGTTAAACATTGGGTCTGCTGATTCTCCCCGCTACAGAGCTACTAATATGGAAGTAATTGAGCTTGATACAGGTAAGGAATTCAGGGCATTTGACATCAGATTTAATTAATTTAGACTTGTTTAGTTCTCATTTTTTTTCTTCTCGTCTTTCTTTCCAGATTTTGGAAGCTCATTTTCAGGGGCGTTGACTGATGAGCAAGGAAGGATCCGAGCCATTTGGGGAAGCTTTTCGACTCAGGTTCATCTTTCTGCTTTGCAGTGTACATACTTTTTGTGTTTTTTTACCTTTTTCTTTTCTAACATGCTGCTTTCTTGTGATTTGATCACAGCTTAAATATAGTTCCACCTCGTCAGAAGACCATCAGTTTGTCAGAGGTATCCCAGTATATGCAATCAGCCAAGTCCTCGAAAAAATCATAAGCGGTGGAAATGGGCCAGCTCTTCTTGTAAATGGTGTTAAAAGGCCAATGCCACTTGTTCGGATTTTGGAAGTTGAGTTGTATCCTACTTTGCTCTCGAAAGCCCGGAGTTTTGGTCTGAGTGATGAATGGATCCAAGTAAGCCTTTTGCTGTTTATATACTTCGTCCTATATCTGCTTTAATTCTTTATATAATTTATTCGTCTAGTGTAAAAATGATTTCATACTAGCCTTTGACAGAATGTTAGTACGCGACATTCTAAAAAAAAAAAAAATCTATTGATTCTTCTCACAGATTCTAGTCAAGAAGGATCCGGTAAGACGACAAGTTCTGCGTGTTAAAGGTTGCTTGGCAGGATCAAAAGCCGAAAATCTTCTAGAACAAGGCGACATGGTTCTGGCAGTTAATAAGATGCCGGTTACATGCTTCAGTGACATAGAAGCCGCATGCCAAGAATTGGATAAGGGTAACCAAAGCGATGAAAATCTCAATCTAACAATCCTTCGACAGGTGACACCATTAACTTCTGTTTCTCGAGACATCTTATTTTTTTTATTTGTTCCTCATTATCACCTTAATCCCGTACGTTGATTTCACCACGTGTGACAATAGTTTTTTTCCTTTTCTTGAGTTTCTTACACAAATAAGATGAAGAAATAGAGTCCCCTCAATTATACCTACACTTTTGGTGGTTTGTCAGGGCCAAGAAATGGAGCTCGTAGTTGGAACTGATAGGAGAGATGGAAATGGAACGACAAGAGTAATTAACTGGTGCGGGTGTGTCGTTCAGGACCCTCATTCTGCTGTCCGCGCTCTTGGATTTCTTCCTGAGGAAGGTCATGGTGTCTATGTAACAAGGTGCTAGTTATGACCTATACATGAAAATCTCATTACACAAGTTCATCCAACTAGAATTCATCTTTTGCTGGGATATTCTGTCTGACAAATCTTGTTATCAGATGGTGTCACGGGAGTCCGGCACACCGGTATGGCCTCTACGCACTTCAGTGGATTGTGGAAGTTAACGGAAAGAAGACTCCTGATTTAAACGCTTTTGCAGATGCCACCAAGGTTTTGTCTCACTCCTTACAGAACTCACACTCTCACTTACTCTGGCTGTGGAGACATGTTATGCAGCCATTACCATTGGCTCTTTAGCTTTGTTTCTGAAATTTGATCTTAAATGTTACTTTTCGGTCATGTTGCAACAGGAGCTAGAACATGGGCAATTTGTGCGTATAAGGACCGTTCATCTTAACGGCAAGCCACGAGTCTTGACTTTGAAACAAGATCTCCATTACTGGCCAACCTGGGAGCTGAGGTTCGACCCAGAGACTGCTCTTTGGCGGAGAAATATATTGAAATCCTTGAAGTAAAAAGCCTTTAGGTAATTTATTACTATGGGAAGCTCTTAGGTCTCTCATATGCTACAACTTTGTTGTATTTCTATCAATACTCTACTCAAAACCTTCATTATATCAAATCTTAAAAGAACTGTCACTGCAATTTACAGATAAAACTAAAATAAGAAGGATTTTACATCCAGGGAAAATACGATGAAATCTACACTTTGCATGTCATAATTATGTATATCTGATTATATGGTAGATGTTGTAGATATTTAGACGGTGTGTAAGAGGTAAATTAATAAAATAAATATGTCATCACATAGATTGAGTTGGGAAAGTGGGGTTGGAAAAACTCAAAATTTGATATCGATGGAAAAAATTAACAACAAAATATAACACGCCTCAATAAAGAAGATCATCAATGTGGTCATTTTCCAGGCTCAAGTCCTTATTAAAGAGAATAATTTGTACTACTACTTGAAACTCTTCAGAACTTATACAACCATTACAGCCCCCATAGCTCTCCAATGAACATAAGAGCACACATGTGGCAATTGGCAAACAATCCTCTGAAGTACTGTAAAAACAATCATCTAGCCACCTTTTTTAATCGCTTGTTTTTCAATTCTTCTTGCTTAGATCGATACCTTTCAAATGCGGCACGAAGCTCTTCATCAATTGCGGCAAGTCTTGAGAACTTTTGATCAAACCGATGGTCTTCTAAACTGCTTTGTCTTTTTCTTTTGCCTGGTATAGGTTCCTTGAGTTGCACTAAACTTGGAAAATAAGAGAATCCTTGTGGTCCGCGTGACGTAAACTTAGGTGATCCCTGTGACCTCTTGGCAGATTTTCCGAGTTCCAATTTTACTGAGTATCCAGCCTCTCCGATTATGCTAAAGGTTCCTGGATCGTCCTTTTTAAAACCAATGACCACTTTCTTCTCCTCGTCAACAAAGAAACTTCCACTTCCACTTGGATCGTGAACATAGAAACTTCCAGGTCCAAAGAAACTTCCACTTATATGTGGAACCAGATGTATTGCTTCCACTGCCAAGAACTTACTCCACGAAACCGTTTCGAAGTCAATCTTAGTTGTAATCCATATCTCGAGCTCATACGGGTTTGGTTCATGGTGCTTAATTAAAACCGCAAGTTTATCTTCTCCAACGCAAGACAAATTCAAATGGTCATAGAGCCGAGTGCTAGACGGCAAAGGCAGATACGGGCCAAATCTCTCTTTTGTAAAATCAAAACAAAGAATTCGATAGCCGGTTTCAACGGTTTTCTCTTCTTCTTCGAAGTAGTCGTGTCTCTTCTCATTTGCAAGCCAGTAAGTGTTTCCCTTAACAGAATGGCCATTAGTAGAATGGCCATTAGAGTACCCAATAGACCAATGTGGAGTGACATCAAGAGTTGTCCATGAATCAGAGTCGAAATCGTATAATTCAAACCATGAAAAGGCGTTTTCAGGATAATCGGAGTGAAATTGTGTAAAACTCAAGAACTTAAGGCTACGACCAGATTTCTTATCCTCGTATCCGAGAGCATATCCGTGTGTACTCTGAGAATGTCTAAGCTCGATCCACCTCTTTTGTCCGAAATACGGATTCCAAACCAAAAGCCTAGTATCTTCTCTCAACTGGCATAACAATAAACCCTCACAATACAAGACTTTAGATATCTTGACTTGTTTGTTAAGGCAACTAAGTTTACCTTTAAGCTTTGTAGACGGATAATCATCAAAGTCGATGCTCACTGACTGAAGATTGTTACCTATCAACACGATCATCCGAGACTCTTTTTCCTTCCTTGAAGAAGCTTTCACAATCTGCATCTTCCTAAACCTCTCACTTCTGAATATAGTGTTCCATATTGTGCAAGTTGATCTCGCTACTCTCACATGTTTCAAGGGAACTCTAGAGAGAATCTCCTCAGTCAATTCACTCGGAAGACTGGACATTGTCGTCTCCATTGTTCCAAATTGCAACTAGGGTTTTTGTTTTTTCCACCTTCAAAAACACTTTTTCTTTTCTTCTCGATTTACTTGCGGTTATATATAACCCTACGCTGGGCCAGTAATGGGCTTCCTTGATTTTGACGCGCTTTAAATGCGTCAAACTTCAACATGTTTTGTCCAAATCGATGGTCTTCTAAACTGTTTTGTCTTTTCCTTTTACTTTGTATAGGTTCCTTGATTTGCACTAAACTTGGAACATAATTAGAGAATCCTTGTGAAACCAATCTTTGAGGTTCAAGTTTCTTGAGTATCCAGCCTCTCCGATGATGCTAAAATGATGGATATCATGTCCATTATAACACATGGGCGGATTTATGGGATGCTCCGTTATCATTAAGAATTTTCGACTTCAATCTCAGTGATCATCCATATCTCAATCTTATATGGATTTGAATCCTTGTGCAGAAATAAAGCCACAAGCTTCTCTTCTCTCACACAAGATAACCTCACACGTTCATTTTCTTGATACCGAATACTAGAAGAAAGTGGCAAAAGCGGTCCAAATCTCTCTCTAGTAAAATCAAAACAGATTATATGATCGACGAGATCGAGAAAGTCTTCATCGAGTTTGTCAAGTCGATTCCTATTTGCAGCAGACCAGTAAGTGTTTCCTTTAATAGAAATTCCATTATTAGTATATGCTACTTAGTTTTCCATAAATCAGAGTCAAAATCATATAGTTCATACCAGAAAATTCAGTTTTCAACTTCCCTGGCAGAATAATCTGTAAACCTCAAGATTTTAAGGCGTGTGCGCGGTGAGAATGTCTAAGAGCGATCCACTCTTGTTTGTCCAAAATACGGATTCCAAACCACAATCTTAGTTTTCTCTCTCAAGATGGATAGTAACAATAAACCCTCGCAGTAGAAAACTCGAGAGATTGTGACTTGGTTGTTAAGGCAACGAAGTTCAAGTTTAACCTCGGTAGATGGATCATCATCAAGGTTAACGCTCACTGAATAAAGATTGTTAAGATACAACATGATCATTTCATGCTTTTCTTCTTCCCTTGCTGATGCGTTAACAATCTCACTTCTGGACAAAGTGTCCCACTTCTTGCAAGTTAATCTCACCCTTCTCCTAGATTTCAAGGGAAGTCTTAGAGAGAGTCTCCTCTATCGTATCCCTTGGAAGATTGGAGATCATCGTCTTCATTGTTTCAGATTGTAACTAGTTAGGTTTTTTGTTTTACTTTTTAATCACCCTAGCCCCTGATAAGTGATAACTACAGATATTATTTGTAACCCTAAATTAATGGATTTCAGAATCTAGTAGGGCTTGATTCGCACTTTGATTTTCATATCTCAAAATTGATTTTTTTTTTTTTTCATTTCTGTATAATATGCTTAAATTCATTGATGCTAAATTTTTTTCCTATTCAAAATTTAGAACAGCTATTATAGATTGATAGAGTTGTAGTATACAAAAATATATAAATCATCACAACTTCTTTATAAATTTTGTATTTAAATAGAACTGATTATATTATATATTAGTTTTATAGAGCTAATACAATGAATGAAAATGTAAAATACAACGCAAATTTTCATAATAGTTTTAGATTGCAATAAGCCTAATTATTAAATATGATAGAAGTAAACAAGCTTATATTGAGCAAACCAGATCGCTAATTCTTATATGATGATACCAATTACCATAGCCATAAACTCCTCAAAGTTCAAGTAGCCATCACCATTTGCATCCGCGGCTCGAACCTTTTCAGCAACATTAGCCTCGGTGCACTCTATCCCGAGCGCTTCCATGGCCACATGGAACTCATTGACAGTCATCTTCCCATCACCATCGTCATCACAAAAGCCAAAAGCTTCTTTTAACATCTTCTCAACGCAAGAAGTGAACTCGTTGGCTTCAAGCTGGCCATCACCGTCCGCATCGATCTCCTTGAACATCTTCACGATCTCGTCTTGAGGGAAACTCTTGTTGAATGCAAGAGCCACTTCACTAAACTCTTCCTTCGAGAGTTTGCCATCTTTGTTCTTGTCGAACTTTTCAAAGAGTTGTTTTACAGACATATTCTCTTGATTTTATATGTTTTTGTGTGTTGTTTGTTTATGAGATTTGTGTGAAATGTGACATACTATGTGGTTTTATTTATAGGGTCTGAAAATTCTACATAGGAAGATAAAGTAGCCTAATTAATGATTCAATTAAAAAAAAAATATTGAAATAAGTTGTTATAGAAGGGGGGAAATTAGGATATACTTTGAAGACTGTGTAGATATTATCCTATAGTTGGATATGTTAAAAATGTATATTTTTCACTGATTATGCCATTTGGAACATAAATAGCATCTACTTTCAATATAATAACAAAAAGAGAGATTTTCAAGACTATGAAAAAGTTATACATTTTAAGAAAAATTGTCATAAAAAAGTAAGGTGGGATAGACTTTGACACAGTTTAAAAGCTTATAATTTATCTTGTAAAATATCAAATCCTCAAAAGTAGAAAAACAGAATAAATTGGTACAGAGAAAAGATAAAAATACATATGAATAGAACTATACATCAATAATATAAGGAGGGAATTAAGAAATAAACAAATATCTGTCTGGAATTTTAAATAGTTAAAACATGCATGTACAGTATGTATCATACCAATCCCTTTATTAAAAAAAAAATTGGATTTCTTTTTCCGAACAGTTGATTACAAAAACGACCCTAGGTTTAAATTTGTTTCGTTTATAACCATAGCCAGTGAATTTCTTCTGTTTCCAAGTGTTATCTCTATAAAAATGTTGAGTTGCAAAAGGCTAGAGGGACTTTTTCTTTTTATTATTAAAGTTTTTTCACTGAATTTTTATATCAACATTGCTGTATATGATAATAATTGATGACCATGGATAAATTTCATCTTGTGAACAAAGAAAAAAGAGAATAAACTCATCTAAGTTATCACTTTCATTTTCGTTTTGAATGTGATCTTTTAAACATTTTGTATTGTTTGATGATGAATCAAAGGATATCTCCGAACATGATTTTAACAAAGATATGTCGGAAAGCATTATTCCAATGAGAATTGTCAAAACTCTGTTTGTTGTGGAGTGATCTATTCATATAGTCGTATAGAGATGGATAGATAGTTAATTTCGGAAAGAGAAACGTGTCATAGATTATAGGTTATTTTGGTTCGGGAAAATGAAAAAGAAAAAGTGTCCAGAAAGTCATGTATGGTTACTTAAATAATGTTGTTCTTTTTGTGTACAACCCAAATTCTCTAAGATCATTAGAAATTTAGAATAAAAACATAAGAAAATATATTGTTTTGAATAAACATAAGAAATAATATCTTACACCATCTGTTTTAGCAATCTTTAGACAAACCTTGCTAAAGGCCCATAACATTTAGCCTTTACAGTTTAAAAACAACATGAACTCTAATGAATTTGTTATAAATATGTATAATATACGAGACGGTCGAGAAATCTCTAAACCAAATAAACAAACTACTATGTTTAAAGGGCGTCACTAAGTACCATAGCCACAAACTCCTCAAATTATTTATAATGTGTTCGATATAATTTAACTGATTCCCCCCTTAAAACAGTATATTAAGCTCTACACTTTTGCTAATATTAATATTTTAAAGACCAGACAACAAAAAAGAAAAAAATATCTTATGGAATTTCATGGAAAAGTAGATTAAGGTTC
This sequence comes from Aurinia saxatilis, assembly GCA_900406295.1. Taxonomy (NCBI): domain Eukaryota; kingdom Viridiplantae; phylum Streptophyta; class Magnoliopsida; order Brassicales; family Brassicaceae; genus Aurinia; species Aurinia saxatilis. The sequence goes on from OVAP01000618.1 coordinate 19,815, forward strand.
ACATGTTAAGCTTATAATTTACCTTTTCAAATACCAAATCCAAAATAAATAAATAAAACAGTAAAATATCAATTTATAAACAATGTATATAGGATACGTCGTGTCAATGTCTTTGTAGTACTACAAGACCATTTTTCAAAATTATCAATTTATCTCTTGCATGATTGATACATTGAGAATCCAACACATACATTGAGAAATTTTTTGATCAATAGAGAAAGAGCAGCGTGAAAACACATATAGGATTCACTAATTTTGGGTATAGAGAAATCAGGCTGGCCTTTTATTTTTAAGCTTTAATAAAATATGGTTCATAGCCTTGTAAGGCCTTAACACATTATAATTAAGTAATTAACCGGTTGATTAATAGAGCTTTTTTTTTTTTTTGATCATCTGATTTTATTCAAGAATTTGAATCCGTACAAGTATGAAAAGAACATAACCTTCCCAAATAACAATTCATAAAGCCATGATGGATCATCAAGTGCGAGATAAGATTGAAACCGCCTATCTCATGCGACACCAGAAGCAACACTAGAAGCTAAGAGTATCTATAATGGTGAGATTTGGATGAGTCTCACAACAAATATAAAAAATTATAGAAAGATAAAATATTAATAAAAGATTGTTAGGTCTCATAAAATCTGTGAGACTTTAGAGTTGAGTCTCAATATAATGAGACTTTAGAGTTCGTCTCACAAATTTTATGAGACCCAACAATTTTTTATTAACATTTTATCTTTCTATAATTTTTTATATTTGTTGTGAGAGTCATCCAAATCTAATCATTGAGGATGCTCTAATGAAAATTTACATCTGCAGCTAATAATGTTAAGTATTTTTGTGTTGTATTGAAATACTATACTGATACGGTGATACCCAATCTAACCTCATCTTATTTCTCTCAGCAATGTGTAAAGAGGGGGGTATTAATGTAATTACACATTCACTCTTGGTCTCCTTTTCTCTTTCTCTCTGTCGTCGTCATTCGCCGACCATCGATCTTAAGCCACTTCCGAGCATTCTCTCCGGCTCCGTAAATTAATAGAAGATTCGAATGGAAGATGCAGCTGCTCCGAATTCTGGGTCGGATTTAACACTTGGAGGCAAACGTGGTAAATCTATCGAAGAATGTCAGGACATGATTCGCACAAGTTTCCGAAGTATTTACACATCTCCTTCCTCAATCTTCAAGTTTTCATCTTCTTAATCTCAAATCCATTGTTGTTTGATTAGTCCTGAGAAAATTTGATGAAACAAAAGTTTGGAAATTTTCTGAGTCATTTAGGGTTTAGGGTTTTTAGAATCATTCTTGAATCATGGGTCTAAAGAGTTTAGGGTTTTTTTAATTTAACTTGGGTTTTTGAATGTTGTTTTGATGTTTAGACCCAATTGTGAAGTTTCTGATGGAGCAAATGGAGAAGTCTGGGTGTAGAGTTGGTGATAATTTCGTTAAGGCTGTTGTTTGTACTGGTCCTGTAGCTGGAGGCTTCACTAAAGGCACAGGGGTAATAATACTCTTTTCATTATCTCTTGGTTTTGTAATGTTGGTGTTGGATCTTGCTCATTCCTGTTTGTTTTTCTATGTTTTAAGATCACTGTCTGCAGTAACTATCTGACTATTCAAGATGAAGTGAATCAAGTTGTTATACATGAGTTAATCCATGCTTATGACGAGTGCCGAGCTAAGAATTTGGATTGGACTAATTGCGCTCATCATGCTTGCAGCGAGGTGATTAAAATGTTAGCTAAAGCTTTACTTAGTTCATATACAGAGTTGTTGATAGTTTGTGTGTGTGTGTGTTTGTGTTTATGAACAGATACGAGCAGGGCATCTGAGTGGTGATTGTCATTTCAAGAGAGAACTTTTGAGGGGTTTCATCAAGTTAAGAGGGCATGAACAAGTAAGTCACTAGAAGAGAAGAATTGCATTTCTTAGTTCATATAATCACTTGTGGAATCATGGATGATTTTTGTTAGTATTAACCCGGTTATTGGTTTTTCAACAGGAATGTATAAAAAGAAGAGTGTTGAAATCCCTTCGTGGCAACCCGTATTGTTCTGAAGTAGCAGCAAAGGACGCGATGGAAGCAGTGTGGGAGACTTGTTACAATGACACTAAGCCTTTTGACAGAGCTCCTTAATGGTAATAGATCACTTTGCACTCTCAAAACACTTACTCTTGTTTCAGAGTTATACGGATTCAAATTCATTTTTGAAGATCAAGATAAAGCCGGAAAAACCTGTTGGATAATGTTGATTTTTTCCTGATACATGTCTCACAATCCTACCTTTTGGCCAAGATAATCCTTAGCATTTGTTTTAGATTTTTTATATTCTTGTTTGAAACAAAGAGAAAGGTCTAATACAGAACTTTGATTTCAAGTGGATTTTGCTTGAAAGTATCATCATGATTTATAAATTTGTAGTTTACATCACAATGAGGAATAGTTAGTACATGGATTCTAGGTTATGCAGAAGAAATTTTTTGGTTTGAACTGAAAATGGCAGAAACGTCGCAATTTTTTAAACTTAGACCAAACCTCAAAAAGAAAACAACTGTCTTGTATTGACCGTTGATGAAAGACCAAGTCATGTTCTAATTTGGGTAAATTCAGTTTCCTCCTTAGATTGGCTAATTTAAAGCATAGCCTCAGCTTCTTCACATTCAAATCTCTTTATATAACACTTGGACCATTTAATCTCTCCGACCAAAAGAAGAAAAATTATAAACAATGGCTGATGCAACCGAAAGAGCTGAGCATGACCGTATCTTCAAGAAGTTTGATGCTAACGGAGATGGCAAAATCTCTGCGGCTGAGCTTGGAGATGCTCTTAAGAACCTTGGTTCGGTCACACACGATGACATCAAGCGTATGATGGCTGAGATTGATACCGATGGCGATGGATACATATCGTACCAAGAATTTTCTGATTTCGCAAGTGCAAATCGTGGTCTCATGAAAGATGTTGCCAAGATTTTCTAAGCAGGAAGTTTCAGATATATGAAAAGAGTTTGAGATTATATTCATGTTTAATTTGTTTTGTAATGACAATCATTTTGATGAAGTATGTTGTTTTCTTTGCGTTTTTATTTTTTGAGGTTTTTGGATTATTCTTCAAATGGATTGTAATGACATGATTTAAGAATTCTCCATTTTGTTAGTTTTTGCTTTGGCTGATATGATTTGTGCTTTAGTGTCGGCTACAGTGCCAAAGGGCTTTGGTTCTAGACCATTGAAAGCATAAATACGAATAACTCAAATATGTAGTAATTTACAAGACAAGAAAACACTTTTTTACAAAATAATATCTCCATTAACCTGTAATTACATTATCAAATACTCCATTGGTTTTAAAATAATAGACTTTTATACGCTTTACACATTAAAAATAATAGTGGTTTATTGCAAATGTATTGATTTTTACTGTGAATAGTTTCTAAACATTGTGATGCTGAATGCACTTAACAAATCTCATGACCAACAGTAATTAAATATCTCTTTCAAAACTCCAATATCTTCTGATATTATCAATTTTCGTATATTAATTGCATATAAAATTTAACAAAAATATCTTTTTGGAACATAAGATATTATTAAAAACCACTGAAAAGAGGAAAAACTATAATATAGTACGGCCCCGATGCTATTTTAGAATTATTATATTAAAATATGAATTTGGTATTCTTTTATTAATCTAAGTAAACAATATATAATAAATTCCCTACTATATTCGTTGATATCCTTTGATATTCCCCTTTCACACCAATAGATTGTTTCTAAATCTAACTACAACATAAGATAAAGACCTTGTAACAAAGAATGGTTGTTAACTAGTCTTATTATCAGAGGACCAACCATATACAGTACTTTTAATATAATAATAGAATAAAATCTCACAACTAGCTTTATCCCATCTACATCATTTTTTATAAATATCTTTTCACAATTTTTTTTTTTTTTTGTTGACAAATCTTTTTTTTCTTATAATTAAAAGTAGAGAAAATTTAAAGCCATCCCCTCAAAAGTCTCCCAAAACTTTTTTCCTCCTATTAATTTGGATTTTATCGTTTCTCCCAATTTGCTTTATATTATAATACACAAAATCAAAATACACTATTACAGACATAAAAATTAATATATTATTGTAGCCGTTCGTGTTAGTATATATATATACACGTACTATGTAACCGTTGGTCATCTTCATAAACAGATCTTTTTTCTTTCTCTCTGAAGAAAAAAAACAAACAAACAAAAATGGATATCGCCGGAGAAACCACCACCGTTGCTTCTTCTTCTTCCTCCTCCGTATCATCACTCGAGACGAACCACGACTGCGATTCGCCACGTGGCGGTGGTGATGTGGATCACGAATTGCTCCACACGGCGGTTTCTGTTTCGGTGTCGGTTTCTTCGTCGTCGTCTTCTTCCGCTTCAGTACAGCGAGTTCTAGGTTTGATTCGATCGGAGGATCCTGATTCTAAGCTGTTCGCTGCTAGAGAGATCCGTCGGTTAACTAAGACGTCACATCGATGCCGCCGACACTTTTCTCAGGCTGTTACGCCGCTTGTTTCTATGCTCCGATTTGATTCGCCTGAGTCTCATCACGAGGCTGCGTTGTTAGCTCTCCTTAACCTCGCCGTTAAAGATGAGAAGTACGTTCTTCTCGATTTCCCCCTAATTCGATTTTGGTAGCTTGGAATTAGGTCTTAGGTTATGTGAATTTCGATTAGAGAAGCTAGGTTAGCCAAAATTCGATAGTGATTATGAATTTGGAACCATCATTGAATCTGGATAGGTGTCATTTCATGCCTTTTTGGTCGATTTCGATGTAAGTTTGTGATTGGATAATCGAATCTGATCTTAGTGATTAAGCTCTGCTTTAAACACTTTTTTTAATCAGATTGGGTGGATCCATCAACTTTTTTATACACCTCTTTATCTTTGTTATGCAATTGCTTTTTGTTTGCTTGGAGTATACACTTATGTTTCGTCAAGCTTTTTTTCGCTTTATTTTGAAGGATTTTTCGTCACTGGGAATTCGAATTCTCCTAGTGTTTTATCAACTTTTAAATGATTCTTTCTTTGGTTTATGCGGTTTCTGGAAAACTCTGACTTATGCTTTGTGAGGTTTGATTGGTTTCTAGTTGGAGATGAAGCTAGAGTCATGCTTACCTTAGCTTTTCCTTTTTTTTTACTACTACCTTTAGTCCTTGACATTCCATAAGCAAGTAAATAATCAAGTTGTAAGATAAGACCAAAACCAAGAATCTTTATTTCTTTAAACCCAGAGAGAATCATTGCCGCAGATTCCTTCTCCTTTTACTATAACCAGCCAATCTAGATGCATCAAAGTGATGCATCTGATAGATTTTTATCCAAAAACGCTTTAATTTGCTACCTTTTGGGTTTGTGTTAAGTCAAAAACAGAGGATGGTATTAGAGAAGTACTAGTAGTTTTGATGGAAATCACCTGAATTTAACTAACTCTAGCTTTGGGGCAGGTTTGAATAAGTTTGCCAAACTTTATTTATTAGATCTTTCTACGTATGTAGGGCCCTACTTTACCAGACTTGAGTAATTTTTTGTCTGAATTTTTCTTAGTTTATACGCAAACGTTTTTGTAGTCAATTTCTTCTTTAGTCTAAGCTCTGAAATCATCACTTTCTTATAAAAAATTGGGGTTTATCTAGTGGAGAGAAGAGAAGGAGCAAGAAAAGTTTGAGAAATTAAACCCAACCCTTACTTTTATCTTCACTTTTTCTCTCCTATATATTGTTTTCATTAAATATCTTTCATACTTTAAATTTTGTGTCCATATACTTTAATTAATTTAGTCCATGCCTTTAGGTCGGTTTGGTTTTCCTAAGAGGTTAGGTAGGTGGCTACAACTCTATCTTGCCTTAATTACATAGGACTTAAATTGAATACATTAAAGTCTTGGAGAAAGAAAGATTGATTTTTGCCTATTTGCTAATAAACATATACATGTCATTGTCTTCATGAATATTCTTCTTTAAGACTATTCTAAGTTTTGCTGTTGATTTTTCAATTTTTTCAGGAATAAGGTGAGCATAATTGAAGCTGGTGCTTTAGAGCCCATCGTCAGATTTTTACAATCAAATAGCCCAACACTTCAAGAGTATGCTTCTGCATCATTGCTCACTCTTTCAGCTTCTGTTAACAACAAACCCGTCATTGGAGCTAATGGAGTGATCCCTCTGTTAGTCAAAGTCGTTAAATACGGAAGCCCGCAAGCTAGAGCTGATGCAGTAATGGCCCTTTCCAACCTCGCTACACTCCCTGATAACCTAAGCATGATCCTAGCGACTAAACCACTCGTACCAATACTGAATCTTCTCAAATCAAGTAAAAAATCGTCAAAAACATCTGAGAAATGTTGTTCTCTGATAGAGTCCTTGATGGTTTCTGGTGAGGAGGCGAGAATGGGGTTAATTCTAAATGAAGGAGGAGTTTTGGCTGTGGTGGAAGTTCTTGAGAACGGGTCATTGCAAGCTCGGGAACACGCGGTTGGGGTGCTTTTAACGTTGTGCCAAAGCGATAGGAGTAAATACAGGGAGCCAATTCTTAAAGAAGGTGTAATCCCGGGATTGCTTGAGCTCACAGTTCAAGGTACGTCAAAAGCTCGAACTAAAGCTCAAAGACTTCTCTGTTTACTTAGAAACTCAGCGAGTCCGAGATCAGAGGTCCAACCCGATACAATAGAAAACATAGTATCGAGCTTAATCTCTCATATAGACGGAGATGATCAGTCCGGTAAGGCGAAGAAGATGCTAGCTGAAATGGTGCAAGTTAGCATGGAGAAAAGCTTGAGACATCTACAAGAACGTGCGTCTACTCTTGTCCGTCCTTAAAACTGCAATCTAAAACCGCATTTCCCGAGGTCTCTTCTGCATAAGGGTGATGAAGATTGAAGGATGCATATATATATACATATGCCAGTCCAGTACCGGCGTTTTGGTTCTTAGTGACTGGTTTTCTTTCCTTTTTACTCAAAAGTGTTCATAATAAACCTTTACTCAAAAGTTTCCTTTGTAAGTTAAAAGAGTCTTTTGTGTGTACATTATTACTATAGAAACGCTTTTACTTTAAAAACCTTTCAGTTATGATGTTGTTTTATTGGAATGTGCCTTCCGGTTTATATAAATCGAACCTATCCGGCAAAAAGTAGAATAATTTTCACCTTGTATATGTTTTAAGATTTGAGTACTTACGTCAAAGATCAATTTGACATGTATAAAGCGAGGAGTAAAAAAGAGCGGACTGATTGTTCTTTTAATGTTTGAGAAACAAAAATATATCAAAGGCTGACATATATTATTTGACCTCTAGTGTGTAATTCAATTGATACCAGTTGATAATTCTCATGTCAGCGTAGTTCATCAAAACTGATTATAGGTGATCTTTAGTGTGTAGTTCAATTGATACTAGGTGATAACTCCTCATATCAGCGTAGTTTCATCAGACAAATGATTTTAAAACATAAACGAATCAAGTTTACTGTTATCTTTCTAAATAATGGCTGCAACTGGATAAAAATTAGAGTAATAAGTTTAAGAGTAATTAGTGAAAAATAGTTAGTGGAATAATAGCCTTTTCCATCTATTTTTCCTCTACTCTTTTTCAGAGTACCAAAATCTAGCGTAATCAAATATTTTTATCAGTTTTTGGTGGGATCCATACAAATTTAGTGGGATACAATTTTTAAGCAAATGGTAGATTTTTAGAGGAATTCAGTAGAATAGGTAATTACTCTCAAATTTATTCCTATAACATGTCATCCAGTTGCAGCTAATTTTTTTGTTCAAGATCATATATATGATGTATCACGCTTGAGATCATTGGTCATCCAAACCAATATTTAGATCCACCAACTCTTTTCATCCAAGATCACTGAATTTGACGCTTATGATCTCATCAAATTATAACAATTTTCACTTAGTATATATATTTTACAACTTAAATACGTACGTCAAATATCAAATTTCACATCTATATTACCTCATCAAAGCCCATACAGAAAAAAAAAGAGAGAGAACAATCTGTTTGTTCTTTTAATGTTAAGATAAAATCTTTTAACAACAACAAAGGCTGACATCAGACCTCGAAACTGAAAGTACATTTTGGATCCGTCTTTTCAGAATCGCTCACGTTCACGTTCACGTTCACTCCCCCCCCACATGTTATCAAAGAAACTGTCCAAAATTGAAAATATCAACCAAAATCTTTTATTTATGTCATAGTAATAATTATATTGGATGAATATAAAACATACAGAATCGTTATCCTTTCCATTTATTGAAAACTACTAGCTCGAGCAACGATACACATATTTTTCACTCGTTCGATACGCACAAGGTCCAAAAAGATAACATGTAAAACATCTAGGCCAAAAACAGTCAAAACACAAAAACTTCGTGTTAAAAAAAGTAAATTTCTTAAAACATTTCATTCTTCTACCGCCGTGACTCGGTTGCTCCGGCGAGTTTCCACGCCGAAGTAGTGATAAGCGGCCGAGTTTGCCACCCCAACATCAAACAACCATCATTCTCTTCAACTCTATAACCATCTCCACCACCGAACAGAGACAACAACATACTCGCTTGTTTAAACGCGTCGGATCCGAGACTAACCGGTTCAAACCCGTTGGATCTAAACCGGATCCTCCACTGAGACAAAGTCTCGTGTCTCTCGACACGTTCACATCCTTCAGACGCAACTATGTTAAGTATCTGTCTCCCTAAGTACACTTCAGACATAACTCGATCTCGACTCTGTACACTAAAACTGTCTTCAAGAGAATCAAACAAGCTCGAGTAATAATGAAGAGCTTCGTTGAACCTATCCAAGAACACGACTCCGTTATGATTCGCTTCTTGCTCAACCACCGTTACTATATTCGGTTTAACAGCTTTAACCGTTTTCAAAAGCTTCTCTATTAAACCCGGTTTAGCTAAAACCCGATGAAACTCGAAAACCGAATTGATCACTAACGTTTCTGACTCCGGTCTGGTTTCGAACATTTCCGGTTCGAGATCGGATAAACACACTGTAGCTAAACCTTTGAATTCGAATTCAACACCTATAGCTTGAGCGAATTGAGCTAATTTCCAACCTAATTCCTGAAGCGAATCCGAATTAGAATCATCACCGGTTTGTGGCGGACCGATTCCGGTTAAGCGAAAGCACGGTGGTCCACCCGGTCTAACAGCTAATGCTTGCATTAAACTTGGCCATTGCATCCCTTGGTTCACTCCGAAATCGATCACGTGTACTCTACGCGCCGTCGTTACGGCTTCTAGTATCGCTTGGTTCGCGGTGAAATGCGCGAACTTCAGGTACGGACAAGACTCGTAGAAGTGCATCTGTAGTACAGATTCGAGTGTGTCCGAGATCGTTGTTGTCTCTTCGGTACAACGGTAAATCCTACGAGCTAAAGCTTGGGAGAAGTACGTGGCGACTTTTCCCATAGCTCCGGCTTGAGTGGCGGCGAGTGTACCCACGCGCTTCACTAGCGCGTATGCTAAGTTGAGATTTTGCTGCTGAATCGTTTCCGCGCAAGCTACTAGAGCGTGGACGAGTCTAACTCCGGTTTCTTGTGAGTCAACGAGGACAACGGAACGAGTTGTTGGGTCTGTTGACTCGGGTACCGGATCGGACCAGGATCCGAGTCGGATCCTTTTGGTGGTGGTAGTGGTGGATTCTTCTTCTTGTTCTACTTCTACTTCCTCTGTTTCTTGCTCTGTTTTGAAAGCAGAGAGACCAGGAATCGCGCTGAGATCATATTCGGATCTATCTCGGGCCGGGTCAAGATCCGAAGAAACCGGGTTGTTAAGCTCCGAGAGCATGTTCTCGACCCAGTTAGAGAGATCAGAAGGGTTGTAATGAACAGTGTCGTTCAAGAGAGTGGAACCAACATCATCATTAGACAAAACCATCTCAAGCTGTTCAAGCTTCTGTGCTACTTCAGCCATTTCGGAAGATCGAACTTTGTAACCAAGAACAGCAAGTAGCTCATCCATGTTATTGTTGTTGCTGTCATCTTGCATCATCTTGCCTTTGTTGTTACTACTATCCGCCATTAAAGAAGGACCTTCACCAGAAGAGTTAGATGATGATATTGGTGGTGGTGGTGGAGGGTCCCATGTTTCTTCATGTCCTCTCTTCATCTTTTACTTGTTGTGTTTGTGTTATGATATGAGAGTGATGCAAGTTTGAGATTTTTTTTTGTAGGGATATATAAGAAAGGAGTTAAGTTTACTTCATGGGTAGGTAAGGTTTTTTAATGGGGATTTGAGAAGAAGATAAAAAAAAGAAAATATATGAATTGGGTTCTTTTATTTGGTGATTTGGTTACAGACAATTTTTGAGGAAACAAATGAGATTCTGAGAAGAAGGAAGAGAATATATAAAAAGCCAAAGAGAGTGTGAGAGAGAGGTCCAATGAGAGAAGTGATACTGTGAAGTGTGTTTAGAGATAAGGAGAAGGATGATGCCATTATAAGTTTGGCATCTGTTTCTCTCTTTTTTCCTCTTTTCCTAACTTCAAGAATTTTACTCTTTTTTACCTCCTACATTTTTTTTTTTTAATGTAGATTTGATATTCTGCACACACATGCACAGTTTGTTTAACATTTGAATAGTAATTTTTATAAAGAGAATCGTGAATCGATATGGATAGTAATAGTATGAGATTTCATGAAGATTCTGCACACACATGAATTGTTTAAATCTTTTGAATAGTAGTTTTATATATGGTGAATCTATATGAATAGTACAGTAGTATGAGTTTTCATAAAGGTTGTAGCTAACAGTTTATGGGGTTGGAATATTAGTTAGTGAAATAATGTTTGGTATTACACACCGAAACTCATATTATTCACTTTAGCCACACACACAAAAAAAATCATATTATTCTCACAAAAATTCACATAAAGTTTGTTACTAAAAAGGTCTATAGATAACTAACGTTAATTAAAATCATAGTGAAAAAACGATAAGTTACAGTTCTTACAACAAAAAATGGTACAATAAACAAATTTTAAATAAAAAATCAATCCAAAAAACTACGGTCACAATACGTATAATACTTTTTTATTATCAAATCATTGGATCACTAACCATTTGATGAGTTAAAGGTATAGTTTTTAAAGCATCTGTTTAAAAGTTTATCCGATGAATCTTTTATAAATATACTGTATTTTGGGAGTTTTTGGCTTTCTAAATTTAGTAGTAGTTAGTTAGCAATCTATCTCCACAACTTTAATGGAGTTCAGTCACAGTGTGCAATTCGTAGTATTTTGACATTTGTTGGTGAGGTTTTTAAAGTTTGTGAAGGATAAAGTGTCTTTTAATGGACTGTCATAGTCTTATAAACGATTACGACTTAATTGTTCTTAAATTTCATTTAATATTGTCATAGTCTTGCATGCGACTTAATTGATCTTAATCCCACAAACGGCACCAAATGCGTGTTAAGAAAAATCAAATGGCACTTAATCTACTTTCTTTTTTCTAATGGATAAGAACTTAAACAATTTTTCTTTAATCACAACAGCTTTATTAAATTTGAAGTTTACATATTTTTTTGGTAGAAGCTCTTTGATTTTCAAACTATTATTGGATTCACATGTTTTAGGAAAGATCCAACATTTAAAAAATATATATCTAGTCTACTTCATACGAAATTTGACTATATATCATTTTTCTGTAACAGACTATATATCTTTTTTTTTTTTTTTAAACAACTAGATATCATTTTGTAACATTTTTATTATAGAAACATTGTTCTATATTCTGATTCCTACTCATTCCGTGATCTAAATTGTCAAATACATTTGTTATGGTGTCGAGGATTTTTAAGTTCCATAATACATTGAAGTAATAAGAATCCTATGTTGCAAGATTATTTATTTGTTTTTTTTATTCATAGCAAAATCAAGAAGTGTCTGTTTTCAGCATGTTCAGGTCAGAATATCGATCTTGTAAATATCGATATAATCTCATACTCCATCCGTTTCTTAAAAAATGTCGTTTTGACTCTTTGCACACAAATTAATAAAACATATTAAAAGTTATGTTATACCCTAAATAATAACTTGTCTGTTCATATTCTTTTTTATTTTAAGGTTAAAGTAGGAATTTAGCATTAAAAGTTGTATTAGAAAATGAAAACGACACTTTTTCTGAAATAGGGAGTATTATTATTTTTCTTCCAAAAACATAATGATTAAAAAAAATCTTCAAAAAAAAAAGGTTTAAATGCGCAACAGTATTATTTTCATTGAGATAACAACACTACAGCTCAAGGTTTTTGGGCGAGGTAGACACATGACCAACCTCTCATGTGCCACGTAGAGGAAGACATAGCCTACGAGACGTCCACAACATAAGGTTACTTTCACTCATTTAAATTCATAATATATAGAGAAACCACACATGCATAATTTACATATGGGAAAAACCCTGAAAAATACACAAACTTTACGACATTTGCCAGAAAAATACATGAACTTTTTGCGTTGCCATATTAATACACGAAGTG
>OVAP01000619.1:0-15500 GCA_900406295.1 Aurinia saxatilis
AATGAATGCAAAACAACCATGAAAAGGGGCATAAAATGCAACACATCAATTATGGAAGCGCAATGGCAATTTTGTCGCAAAGTAGTGGGATTAGGGAATGGTGATGACAATTTAGAGCAATGTTTGCCACCAGAAGGTGACTACAAGCTTATGTGGCCACTTAATAGTCACATTGTAGTGACAAATAACCACTAAACATATAAGAAATTCAATTTATTTGCTAAAACTTATATTTAGTTCCATATGATTCCTAAATTATTTGGAAGAGTAAGACGTAATTTATTTGGGCTTTTTCAATGTAAAAAATTTAATAATTAAGTTTGGAAACTCATATAATAGAGACAATTTAGTCGCAAAGTAGTGGATCGTCGCAAATTAGTAGCAAATCAACTACCAACACATGCCACTACAAACCCATAAAAATGGTCGTCGCAAATCAGTTTGTCTCATTTTCCACCAGTTTGTCTATACTTTTATGTGACTTTATATTGAGTCGCAAATTAGTCACTATATATGTAACGCCTTTGTTACTACGCTTATTAGTCACAATGTCGTCACGTCGTAGTGGCAAAATTGTGACCAAATTGCGTCTTTTTTTTTTTGTCGCATTAATCCAATGCTTTTGCAATGACATATTTTTTGTTGGAATTTTGTTGCAATTTCGTTACTAAGTCGTCACATATTTTTTCTATTACATTTGTGGTCACTTTTTGTGGTGACAATTAAGCTGTTTTCTTGTAGTAGTGAAAGAAAAAGACGCAAATTCATTTAAAGATCAATGAGTAACATTCATCGTCCACTTTTTGAAATTCAGTTTCATTCCATTATGGCTCTCACAGTTTGTTACATAAGTCATGATGTAAATTAATTTTTGGGGGAACTAACAATTTTTTTTTTAATTTTGACTAAAATTTTCAAATGTTTTTCTTTTTCAAAAACGCTTTTTGAGACAAAAACATGTTTGGAATATAGAACTTTCGAGGAATGTATGCTTAATTTTGTGGCCTTGTAGGTAGTAACCAATTTTACTGGTCTTGTTCGAGATGATCAACTTAGAACCCCATAAGATTTTGGTTTACAATTTACTCTGATTAATTAAGTCTATCTTATTGGACTTAGACTTGATCTGATTTTTTTACTATTATAGATGGTAGACTAGGGAAACGAGTATACATTTAAGACTTTTTAGTCAATTTACCATATTCTATTGATCATTAGTGGCTTGCTGATTTTTAATTGGTAACACACTCATAAACCGAACCTCTTTCAAACCTCATGTCATCTATTTTTCTTTCAGATATGTGCAAAAACGCCAGAAATAAGAGGCCGGTGCAATTTCAATCACTTGTGAATGACTTTTCTAAGCCATATCAGTTTTAACGATGCATGATAGAATTCAGAGATTAGAGCTTATATATGGTTTTTCCTTGATTATTCGTTAAACATTAAGGTAACTTTTGTGTTGTATGAAACTCATACTGTTAAAAATTGGTGTTCCATTGGGTCTTTTCTGTAACATGAGATTTTAAATTAATAACTAGTTTTTTTCCCTTAAAAATAAAAGTGAAAAATCAAGGAAAATGAACCAATTCTTAATCTATAGTCTCATATTACAAAAAAACCGAAGGGGAACCACATATTACTACAAGAAGAGAAAAAATTCTATGAAACGAAATTTCACAACTTACTTTAGGGGAATGTTAATGTGTGGGCTAAAATTCACACACAATTAAAAACTTGTCAAACGAAATTTTTAAGGGATCGTCGACTCTCGATATGTGAAATGCTCAGAAAGTAAAGACAAGAACAAGAAATAATGGAAGAAAGTGGGGTCGTGTGATTCATAGAATTCTCAAGGATTACAAGTCTTAAGAGATTTATAGATGATCTAAGACCTAAGATCTTATATCCTATTTATACTCCTAGCTAAACCACCTTAAGTCTTGGGCTTTTTCTTTTCCGCCGTGGGCCATCTTCCATTTCCTCACTGATGGTTTATAGATTTGTTATTATTTCTCCGACAGTCTTCTGGATAGTTTCCTTTTCTCTGAGATACTCTGACAATAACATTCTTGAATCTTCTTGTTTGACGGTGCATGACTTACACCATAGGGTTTCGTCTTGACGAAAGATGGAGATGGGCACGATAGAAAGATGGAGATGGGCGCATGACTTCCAATTGAGCTTTGTCACCTGTGTGGGAGTGTTGTTAACTAACTTGTGGTTCTTGGTTTGGTTAGGGAATTATGGGTCTTTTTTTACTTGTCTCCTGTCTCTTTTCTAGTTTTTCTCTTTTGGGCTAAGCTTTCAAGGTTTCAGATCCGCTGTCTTTATATTTCTCTTTGGTTTCGTTCTGGGTAGTAAAATAGTTTAGATGAAAAAAAGAAAAGAATGTATATAAGGCTAATTCGATCTTTTGGAATTTGAGATGCTAGAGTTTCATCCAAACTATACTTTCTTTTGCATCTAAAAAATTCCTAAATATTTGAAATGTAATGGATTTTGCATCCAAACGCTACACCCAAATACAAAATAAAAAATAATTAAATGAACATTATTTGGACGTTTTCATCTAGATATGGCGTCTAACAAAAAAAACCGAACATAGGGTTTGAATGGTGACGCGTTTTGTTTGCAGGACGGGGAGGTTTGAAACGCATGTTACCATTCACCCATTTTATTATCACAAGTTGTTCCCCAAATTTTAATCTAAGTAATTCTAATTGCAAGTGCACAACAACTAATCAATTATAGTACTTAATGATCGAATCCACAAAGACCAAAATAAATATGCAACCTTTAACTCTTGAACATGAACAAACTATCTAGCAAATCCAACTCTCCTGAGACCTACTAACTTAATTTAAATCCTAGAACAAACAACTCTCGCTGAGAAATCCTATGAATTCAAATTAGCATTATCAAACCTATTCAATTTGTTCACTAGCTAATCTACACCAAATCTCTTTGAGAGAAGATAGCTAGCTGTCTTAAATCTGTTTCAGCAATTTATTAGCACTCTCATACATAATAAATTCCCTATAATCATAAACTCTAGATGGCCAACCTAGAGCATAGCATTAAGAACAACTTGAGAGAAGAGTTAAATCTATGGCACATAATTTAAGCTATGGTAAACAAAAAATCATGAAAGTTTAAGAACCCTAAACCTAACTAACAAACTACTCAGACATAACTAAGCAATTCATCATGCAAATCAATAGAACAATAAACTGAACAATACTCAAATAGAAAATAAAAAGCGTTTAGAGAAATCCTCTTCCTTTACAAAACTCTAAGAGAATATGAATATTCTATATGCCTAAACAATGGCTGTAGAAAAATATATATAAGGTTCAGGACGAAATTTAGGTTTAAGAAATTAGGGGTGTCGATCGACACCAAGGGGATCAAACGACAGGAAAGACTGTCGATTGACAGAAAAAGTCACTGGCCATAAAATCTGATTTACTTTGAAATAACCCGTTTTCTTTTATTTATAGTATAAAAACCGTATTAAATAATACATAATATGAAAAATCATGAAAATAATTTTAAAAATCGTAATAAATCAAGCCCGATTTTATAAAATTAAAATCACAATTTTGAAAATCCGAATAATTTTTAAAAATTCAAAAACACCAAAATAATTAAATTAAATAGCATAAGTAGTAGAAAACTCACAAGTTGGTTGCCTCCCACCAACAACTTAATTTAGAGTCATTAGCCTGACTATGTGCATGAGTTTAGACGGATGGTGGAGCGTCTAACAGAATAGAGCCTCTGCTAGGTACTTTGTGTTGAGAAAAGTAGTGTTTGATTTATTGACCGTTCACCACAAACTCCTCATCTTTGGCATTTTCAAGCACCACAACACCATACGGTCGAACGGATGTGACTTTGAAGGGACCGGACCAGCGAGAACGCAACTTTCCAGGGAACAAATTCAAACGAGAATTATAGAGAAGGACCTGGTTATTTGGTTCGAAGATGCGGCGGAGAATCTTGCGATCATGTCTAGCTTTGGTGCGTTTCTTGTAGATCTTCGAGTTCTCATAGGCGAGATGTCTGATTTCATCTAACTTATTCAGCTGTATCAATCTCCTTTCCATGGCTAGTTTGATGTCGAAGTTGAAGTGCTTGATTGCCCATTCCGCCTTGTGCTCGAGCTCCACCGGAAGATGACATGCCTTCCAATAAAGCAAATGAAACGGTGTAGTCCCAAGAGGTGTCTTGAAGGCTGTCTTATAAGCCTATAGTGCATCATTCAACCGAAGAGACCAATCCTTCCTCGTCTTCCCAACTGTTTTCTCCAAAATCTCCTTGATTTGACGATTCGAACCGTCAACTTGTCCACTAGTTTGAGGATGATAAGGAGCAGCAACGCGCTGTTGAACACCATATTGCTTGAGAAGCTTGGCAAAGACCTTGTTGATGAAATGCGAACCACCATCACTAATGACTACTCTCGGCACTCCAAATTCTGGGAAGATGATAGTCTTGAACATCTTGAGTACCACCGAGGAATCATTCGTAGGACTAGCGATAGCCTCCACCCACTTTGACACATAATCCACCGCAACCAAGATGTACTTGTTCTTGTAAGCTGATGAAAATGGACCCATGAAGTCGACACCCCAACAATCAAACACCTCCACTTCAAGGATGAAATTCTGTGGCATCTCATGTTTCTTGCTGATTTCCCTTTCCTTTGACAAGCATCACACTTAGACACGAACGCGTGAGCATCACGAAACATTGTAGACCACCAAAACCCGGCTTGAAGAACCTTAGAGACCGTCTTGAAAGTTGCAAAGTGACCACCTTAAGCTGAACCATGGCAATGGAAAAGCACATTCTCGATCTCAACATCAGGTAAGCAACGGCGAACAATGCCATCTTTGCAATGCCGGTACAAGTAAGGCTCGTCCCAAGAGTAGTGCCGTATGTCACGGAGAATTTTTTTCTTGTTATAACCTGAAATCTGCTGGAGGTTTCTCCGCGGCAAGATAGTTACCAATCTCAGAGACAGCGATTTCTGCGTTTAAGACAACGATTTCTGGATTTAGGTACTCATGTCCTGTTTTTCTTGATATCAATTTTTTTATTTTTAAGATATAATGCTGAATCGGAAGCAAGTAGAAGGCGTATATTAGTTCAAGTAAAGGTCTTATGTAGCTCAACGATACCGCTCGCACAGGTTGTAGCTCAATGATTCGGCTCCAACGGGCAGACATACAAAGTATAAAGATTTAGACGAACTCGAGTGGTCTGAAGGTATAAAGGAAAAGTAGAGAAACTGGACAGGAAGATCAGAAGGAGTTGTATCATTTCAATTCTTGATGGCAACGGCCAATTAAATGACAAAGAGATTAAAGTTTACACCATGATGCCATATATTTTAGAGACTACTATTATTTGTTAGGCTTTGTCTCTGAATTTTGTTCTGAGTTCTGACATAGCTCAACGTCAACGGATTTAGGTGTAGGATGTTTCTAGGACGTGGACAACAAATGGTGAGAAACCAGAAAGCAACTCAGTTTATTTTTTCAGGTTTGTCTTTTGAGAATATAAAAAAGTCAATTGGTGATTCTAATGCTTATAAAGAGAATGAAGTTCTAAAAGCTTATAAAGAAGTTTGTGATTATCAGGTTTTGCTATTTTGAGATTATCATATATACAAGTTTCAATTGATTAGTGATTTTGAGATTGTCAGTTCTTTAACAGTTTCAAGAGTTTTGTTTCGTTTGTTCAGGTGATAATACTGTTGATAATCAAAATGAAGTTTTAAAAGCTTTGTAAGTTTGCAGATTTGCAGTTTCTTCAGTTAAGAACTGTCTCTACCTAGCTTAATTGGTTGGAAGAATCTCTGGTCTGTGATACTCTTTTCTCTGAATATGTGATGATATGGTTTCGTTGTGTAATGCTTTGAGAATGTTTGATCTTTGCTATGAACCTTGAGAATGCAGACGTTGAAAAAACACACTTTTGTTGATCAGCTCCTGCGAAAGAGTAGGTTAGAAGAGAGAATGAAAGTGAAAACCGAGCAAGAAAATAGAGAAGAAGAAGAAACATAGGTTCAAGAAACATATGATCAAGATGCACAACAAGTGATAATTGATGAATGTATATATTAAGATGAATTGATTTTTTTTTTTATCTCATAATCTTGGATCACAATTTGATTTTGATTTCTGATCGCATTAGTAGGGATGTTGTGTTTTACATGCTGATGACTCCAGCTTTGATATGATCTCACTTTGTTTTTTCTTCTCTTTTTTAATCTGACTTGTATTCTCCTTTTAACTTTTGTTCTTTTGCCACTGTACTATCTTTTTGGTTCATAAGGTTTGTATGAAAACAAACTATCTGTATTGGTTTACTGTGTCCATAATTGCTCGTGAAACAATTAAGCTATGCTTTTCAGTACCAATTTTAAAGAGGCACAAAAAGAACCCGTGCGAGGGTAGAAGGGATCCAACCGAGAGATTAATCGGATCTTACCGGAGGAGATGAACCAGACCGCAATAGATAACTGGTCCTCAAAGAAGACCGTCGCTCTCTGCAAATTGAGAAAACAGGAGAAGAGAGACCCAATCAACAAACTCGATCTCACCCGAAACCCGATCAACACAGCCCCAGATCTAGCCGAGAAAGAAAAAAAACAAACAAAAGCCAGGAGAAAACCTGTTAGGATTTAAAGAGAAGGGAGATAATCCTCCCTACACTTTTTCTTTAATTCGGTCTTCATAATGATGCTCTGCTTTTTTTTTTTTTTTGGTCTTGGATGTTTTCTCATTTCCGTATTCAGGCTTTGCTTTTTTTATGGAATGTACACTTCGTTTGGGCCTGGCCCGTTCAATCAAAATTACCCAGCGTTAAAAAAAAATAGGTAAAATGTAAAAAAATTTTTGAACTGGTAAAAAAAAGCACGAACTTTTTTGTCGAAAAAAAAATATAAATTTTCTAGATTGGACCATATTAAACACGAAGTTTCGTTGACCAGGCCAAATTAGACACGACGTTAAATCAACTAACGGAGAAGTTAACAGACACTATTTATAAATTATGGAAAAAGTCAAATAAATCACCAACTTTCAAATTTAGACAAAAAAAAGCATGAACTTTGTCGTATGCAAAAAAAAACATGAATTATTGTTGACTAATTTTTATGGACACTCGTTGACTGGACTAAACCGAACACGTCGTTAAGTTACTTACAAAGAAATTATCAGACCTTAATCTCTCAAATTCATAATTAGACGACTAATTATATGTATGTTGCTAAATGCAAACAAGAAGAGAGTTTTTTTCAGAATGGGAGATGGTTCCTTATAATGCTACATATCTTATTCTTTGTGCTAGGATTCTTGGCTATATTTTGTAATCTCTTAAGAAAATAGTAACCACCATCAAACCGAGATTAATATAAATCGATTTAAATGGTACGAAAATCACAAGGAAAAGCATAAGCGAGTTAGCTCATGATATCAGCTACAAGGATCCAATTCTATATAGTTGATACCCTTTTCCGAAGTAAACATCAATTAGTAGATTGTGAATCACGTATCTGACACATGTGGATTTTTTTTGTATTGAGACTATAATGGTCGTTAAGGCTGTTGAAACCGTGGCCTACCTAGAGAAAAATTGATTGGTTTTTTTCTTTCTAAATCTCGAGTCTCTCTAATCAAAATTTTGATCTTCCCGATTCTTGAATTATATATATAATGTTGATTAAAACACATAGTAAAATACTAGACATGAGAAGAAGCATTGTCTACAAAGCTCTACACGATGTTGGCTAATATTCACAGGTGTGTTGTTAACGAGAGATTATGTCTATTAATATCTCTTTCAGTGAACTTAACGACGTGTTCGATTTGGCCTAGTCAACGAAATTTGATACAAAAAAATTGGGAAAGTTTTGGCCCAGAAAAGCATCGTCATCGTCGATGCAACCATCACAGACTTTGGCGTCCCAAACTACATCGGTTTCATGATCCGCTCTGTCCTCCTCCCAAAAAATTAATCAACAATAGTTCATGCTTTTTTTTTGCATACGCCAAAGTTCATGCTTTTTTTTTGTCTAAATTTGAAAGTTGGTGATTTATTTGGCGTTTCCCCAATTTATGAACAATGTCAATTAACTTTTCTGTTAGTTGACTTAACGTTGTGCCTAATTTAGCCTGGTCAACAAAACTTCGTGTTTAATATGGCCCGATTTAAAAAGTTTATATTTTTTTTGGCCGACGAGAAAGTTCATGCTTTTTTTTACCACTTTTTAAAAGTTGATATTTTTTTGACATTTTTTCCCAACAAAATGCTCTGTTTTATGCACAGAAGAGAGACACAATGAAACATTAAAATACTCATTTGCCAAAGATTCTAAGACGACCTCGTCTGAGAGTATATATCGGTAAGAATGTGATGTGCAACAAACCGATTTGAACTTTTGTAGCTCCAGTCTAACATTAAATCTAAACAAACCAGATTTAATAAATCAATTAAAAAAAATTTAAGTCACTGATTATCATATTTGTAATATTTGAAGCACTATAGATTTTCTTTTTTGAAAAAAACACATCTAAAAAACATAATGTGATTTAGATAATTGGTAGTAAGGGTGGGCGCATGTCGAGTACCCTTGACTTTTTAGATACTTATTACCCAATCCATAAGGGTAACAAAAAATTAATACTGCACTCGACCCGGAAAAAACGAATACCCGAACAAACGAGTATCCTTGAAAAGAGGTGTTCAAAAAGTGTTAGAATTTAAAATTTCCAATATTTAAAGCTAAAATGCATATATAAGTAAATATAAAATTGAAATTTATATTCTAACTTCATCTTTAAAAAATGGATACCCGATCCTTACCTATGAGTAACGGAATTATAGTACCTTTTACACGTACTGGAAGCTACGGATACCCTTTTTTAGAAACGGATAAGGGACGGGTAACAAGTATCAGTGTCTAGCCCTAATCAGCGGGTGTATTTTTTAATTCGCATCGTCTTGTGCCCCGACGGAGGCACAAGGGGCGAAGTAAAAAAATACATGGGGCGATCATTTTTTCGATGCACATGTTGAAAACAAAGAGAGGGTTCACTTTCTTCCTTTGTTGTTTCAGCCCTTGCTTCGTTTGTATTACATTTCTTTGTTTTTAAATCCTTAGATTCAACTATTATTTACAAACACATCATATAAATTAAATGATCTAATATTATAGAACTATGTTTGATTTATTTGTGTAATTTATATTAAAAAGAACTTTTACAGCCGGCACTAGGTACGGACCAATCACATAACTAAATTTTATAATATAACTGAAATTAAACGAATAAACCAAAATTAATCTAATAAACAGATCAAATTATAATATATATATATATATATATAATATTATAATTATATTTTGGTTCAATTCCGCAATACTGTAAAACCTCAAAAAACCAAAATACCAGAACATAGACACTAATTTAATCATATTTCTATAATTTTGATAATATATATCTTATTTATATATTTAGTAAGTGTATATTTTATTTTTCTTTCAATTCTTCAAAATTTTCTTACCAAAATATTTACTCATTATTTAATTACATATAAATTATAGTATTCATATTCAAAATAGTTAATACGTGATAAAATATTTATTTTGAAAACATAAATAATNGTTTATAGAATTTATATTCAAAATAGTTAATACATAATAAAATATTTATTTTGAAAACATAAATAATATAGTAATAATAATAATAATTCAAAACATTTATATATGAAATGATAAGTAGGATTTTTTCAGTAATTCTCCTGTGCAAATAATTAGGTTCAAGTAATATATCAAAATTTTGGAAATACTTCTTATTGTACTTATATTGTGATATACGTAAAAATATAATATAATATATGTGATTGGCGGGTGTGCTTTTTATTTCGCTTTCCCTTGTGCCCCCGAGGGGCGAAGTAAAAAGGACACAAGTCAATCATTCTTCTATCGCACATGTTGAATATTTTTTATTATATATTAACAATGTGATATCTTTACAGTTTTTTCTAATTTATCATGAAATCTTCAAATATAATTGATTTTTTATGTTTTTCTTTATAACTTTAGACTTCTGAATTATGATGCATTTAATACACTAATATTCTGTGACATCGTTTTGGACTTAATATTAAAATGTTGGTGATCCTATTATGTGTTTTGTAACATTGATCAGATGATCCTAATGGTTGGCTATGCAATGGTATTGGACTTATTATAACTCAGGTGACTAAATATGCAATCCATACAAAGATAACTACATGATCTCAGAAAAGGATTGGTGATTTGGTGTTGATACCTAAGATATTTTTTGTCACCATCGAAAACAATGTATTCATTCAAATTACGATGCAAACAATTCTCTCTCGCCTTATCATTTGCAGTGACCATCAACAAAGTTCAAACAAAATCGTTAGAACATGCTCGATTATATCTACCGAGACCACTCTTCTCTCGCATGCAATTTTATATAGCACTATTCGGGGCTAAGTCTAGAATGGGGTACAAATTCTTATTAAAGACAAAAATGGGAAGGTTAAAACAAAACCAACAAATATTGTGTACAAACACATCTTCGATAATGTTGGTTAGATATTTAGTTTGCTTTTTTCGTTCGTTGGTTTCTATTTGTTTTACAATTCTTTGTTTTTTCTATTGTAGGATCAAACATTACAATTATTTTTTTAATGTTATAAAAGAATATTTTTTATTTCAGTTGTGTCCTTTTTTAATAAAACATTGGCAGCCCGTAAAAGGTGCGGACCAATCATCTTGTAAATATATATGTAGTAATGCTTTTTGTACATAAAAGCAAAAGTAATTTTTGTTAAATTTGGAATAAAAGTCTATGGAACAGAATTTTTTTTCCTTTGGGTCACTAATTTCACTGGACCGGCACTACCACTAGTCACTAATCATGATGAGCTTACATAATAAAAATAAATGGCAATCTTGATGAATGCTAAGTATTTTCAAGGGTAAAAGGGTCCGTATAGGGTGAACCGACTCGAAAACTAACGTACATTGATGGGGATTAGTTTTCGCCCAAAATATTTCATGTAAGCACACAGGTCTCGCAGTAGTATTTAGGGATCGTATCCACAGAGAAAGGAATTGCTACGCTGCAAGCTTATTGGATTCAAATCGAGCTAAGATGCAAATATGATTTTTGGTGGTTTTGATCGATCGAATGAGATGTCGATCGATCGGTCGAAACAATTTTTTTAATGAAATCTAAGAAACTACTGATGCAAAATAAAAACGGTTTAATGAAATTAAGTGTTGGGAATAAGGTATTTCTCTAGAAACACAGGCCGAATTATTCAAATTTGTAAGCAGCCTTCGTATTAAAGTCTTCCTGACTCAATCCCATTCAAGCATAAAGCACATGACCTCAACAAAGGGGCAGTCATGATTTCTACTAAAGGATTGATATGTCAACCATACACATGACTCTCTGGTCGAGATCCCACATGTATAATTTATCATTTACTCGTAAGATCTTCTACCTAATGGTGTTTTAGCGAAGAGAATCTATAATGAAAAGCTAGGTGATCAAGCTAACAATTCTCAGTTAATTCTAGTAAATATGAAGTTCTTTCAAATGACCAGAAAATAATCTATCTACCAAACCATGCAACTATGAAAAACCTTGATCCCAACGATCAAATAACTCTAACATAGATGAAAGAACCATTAAGAGAAAAATAACCATGCAATATATAGAAATAGGGGTTCAAATACAAGAGATTATCTCCCCTAGCAACTATAGAAATGAAAACAATAAAGACTTTGAGAGTTTTTGAAGGTAAAGTGCTCTCTCCTAGAGTTTAGGTAGAGTGGAGAGGCACACCTCTTTTCAGAGACGAGAGCTCTCTTTATATAGAGGGTTGAGGACGTCTGAGGGCTTCAAGGAAGTGATAGAATCGAATCAGCTGGAGAAGATCAGAATATCTGAGCTTATCTCTTCTGATCGATCGGTCGCCAAAGGATTCACCGATCGATTCGCGTCAGTAGATATCCAGTTCGTTATCTCTGAATCTTCTCACGTGCTTTATGTTATCTTCAGATATTACCCGAATATATGGAGTGATCTCGCGAAGCTTCTAGAATTCTTCAGTAGTTATCTCTCTTTGGTCGATCGGTCACACTAATGATCGATCGATTGGGCCTAAAGGGTGATGGGCTTCAGAAGGCTTCTCTTAAACGGGTTGTAACTCCAAGGCTTATTCGTCGAATGACTTGATTCCAGGCCCATGTGACATCTAACTCACGTGGCTTCCTTGTCTCCAAAGTTCATTTCAATCCAATCTGCGTATTATCTTCACTTGAGGTCCTGTTCCTGCGCCGGATTTCTGATTTGGGCGAGAAATGTCCATCTTTGTACTTTTAATGCTTATTTCTTCGGAAAATACTTTGAAAATATAAAATGGTGAAAATCATAACATTTATTCTGAAATCATTTGGTTTAATTATCAAAAGTACTTGAAATCTATAGTAAAAAATGGAAAAATATCAGTCCTATCATATATAAAAATAGCTCAGAAATACAATAGGTTCGAAAAAAATACCAACACGTGCTAAAAGTAAATACAAATTTGGATTCGGCTCGAATTGTTTAGACTCTAAATTGAAAATGTTTCTTTTACACGGGTATTTTTCTCTACGGAGATTCTGGTTTGATTATCAATTTTCATCGGATCGTGGAACGATGGTTATCTTGTCGAGGTTCTGTTCGAATTTACTTCATTTCAAATGGGCATTTATTTCTGTATTTTTTTTGTGGGCTTTCTGCGTAATGGGTCCAATCTACTTCATTTAGGATGGACATTTATTTTTGTATATGTGAGGTATATTTTGTCCAACTATGATGGACATTTCTTATATGAGAACCTTAAACTCTGAGTGTGGTGGAGAAAGACTTCTCCTGATTCCTCTTCGGCGTAGGAGTAAGATCTGATCTCCTTAACAACATATCCAAGCCAATCCAAGTGTTACCTCCAAACTCATCCATGAACCATCTACCTTGCAATGTACACCTGAAATATAGGGTCAAAATCTCGAGTTGATCAAGCTCATCTGAAATTTGTGCATCCTTCCATGTCAAACATTCAACCTTTGCAAAATTTAAATTATATGGGAGGGTTCAAAATCCATCCCTTCAAACACTTTTTTTGTTTTGTGATTTCCAAATAAATTATAGAATCCAAGGAAATATATCATTCCTCTATAGGCTCTCCGTCCCCATCCTGCTTCAAGAAATAATGCCAACAAAAAAAAAAAAAAAATCAACATTGTCGTATACAGATGCACTTGGAAATGTATTGTCATCCAAAGAAAATGTTTGCCAATCTCCATTATTGAAGCGATGACATTCAAATAAAGAATGATTTAGTGTTTCCTCTTCTAATCCACATCTTTTGCACTGTGTGTCAATAGAAATTTCATGATCATGTAGACAAGATAAAACTCTTAGAGACCAATTACCATTTTCCAAATAAAATGGTTTATCTTAGTTGAGCAATGGATCTTCCCCACATGAGCCTTTAAAGCCGTTGTACTAGGCTCCTCAACATATTCTTCTTCTTTTTTTGTTCTCTTTCTGGGCTAACCAATATCTTGATTTTACCATATAATATTTGCATGTTGTCAAATGTCAAATTACTTAATCATGCCGGAAATGTGGCCGGACTATAAGGCATGTATACATTGTACCTCACGGGGCTCCATAAAACTGATGTAATCGTGGAGTATTCCGATCGTTATCTTCCATATCAAATAATTGATTTACTGTCAGGGTTGGATAAATTTACTACACAAAACTCGACCGAGTCTGGAAAACTCATCTCGATAAAGTCCAAAATAAACTCCCCCCCCCACCTTCACCTTTTTGTAATAAATTTATTTCCGAGAAAATGTTTTTCCACCGGGGGATACGCTTCTTAGCTTATTAAGGGTGAGTATTCCGATAGTATTGCCCTTTACAAACTCCCGTCACCAAAGAACGAAAACCAAGCACGTCCTCGTTTTTTAATAAGCATAACTTATTTCATGCATTCTAATGAATACCACAACATGTTCCATTAGAACCTCACCAAACAAAATTGGAGATTGCACTTATTAACTTAAAAATTAACGTCTAGGAAACTTTAAAACATGACATCACATGATTTGATCTTATCATAATCTCGTTATCCCTTTAGACAAGTGTTTGGATGACCATCCATTCGCTTTCCATTTACAGAATTAAATATCTTAATTTTTGTCTTCGTAAACTCTCTCGAATCTCTATGTATGTGAGTTATATTAGGGTTTCAAATATCATTTTGCAAAACCCTAGTAAACATACCATCGTTGTTAGGTTTTAGCTGTCTCTAAACTCTCTAATTGAGAACTAACATCAGAGGATTATGAAAGGAGAGGTCTAACAAACAAACTGATATATACAAAGTGACTTACTCCTTGCATAAATCTAAAGTTTACAGGTTTCATCCCGGCTTCTCTAGCAGATTCACAGGCGTACTTTTCCATTTTTTGATTCGGGTCCATACCGAAAACACATATGTTCTCATTACCTGCATAATACTTCAGATTTGGACCTGTACCAACACCAATCTCTAGCACTTTCTCTGCTTTACCAGTCAGATTTTCGAAAAGTTCCCTCTTGTAATTAGCGATCTTATCAAACAACACAAACATCAAACAGGATACTCGGGTTGTGAGAAGCTATTGTATTAGAATAAAATTACTGATATCGCAAGAAATGTATTAAATAGTGATGCATCCGAGTAAAACAGACTGACCTCTGCTTCATAAGATCGCATCCCTGTGCTCAAGAACCAAGCAAAAAGATCCTTATACCAATCAGGTCTCTCAGGATGAAATGTTTGTGAAACATCCTAGCGCAGAGAAATCTCAGTCAATTACATTTCTCTCTACATGTCAAGTGCAATGGTTCCCAGAAAAATATAAGAGTGCCCCATTCATTTGGAGTACCATACTCGGCATTTGTAGACAGCCCGTTAAATATTTTTGCCAAAAGAAACACATTCTTTACTTGTAAAGTCATGTTGGTGTCTACACACAAAAATGCATCTAGGAGAAAGGAAAAATGAGATCAAATTCACCTTGGAACGTCAAGCATTAGATGAAAAGATGGGAAGAAACGGCAACGTCGGGCTAGCTGCATCAAGAAAATGCTTTCGTCCACATGAACATGAGCTTGTGGAAGAGAAGCCTGAAGAAAGGTTACTCTTTAGAGTCTCAGCACGAACATGATCTCGTGAAGCTCTACTTACTCCGCGAGTTGAGTATGTGAGGGACAAGACCAGTGAGGAAGGAGATGAATGCCCTTGAATCATCATCATAATGGCCACAACGATCTTTCAATCACATATCCTAGTCTTTCATAGTCTTTAGATTTCTAGGGAATAATTTATCCCACCTCGGG
>OVAP01000619.1:15524-32355 GCA_900406295.1 Aurinia saxatilis
AGCTTTTAAAATATACATAATACTTGTTTTCTTCAACAATGACACCCATATCGATATTTTTACGTCAATTATATTCAGGCCCGGTCCAAGGCTAAAGCCCAAGAAGCACAAGCTTTAGGCACCAAAATTTTAATAAGAATATGGGCAGCATCATTGAACAAGTTCTTTATTGTGGTCTAATGGTTATGTTATCATTAATCAACCAGAGTTCGAATAACATTGAGGGCATATATATTTTTTTTCTTTAGGCAGCTAAATGTTTTAACATTTGTTGGGCCGGCCCTGATTATATTACATAATTTAGACTACAACAATATTTTTTAGTTATCTACATCATTGAGATCTACAATCATCATACCTTGGATGAGTTTAAGTCTTTAAGAGATTAACCTGTTTTTTAATTGTAAGCAACCCCATAGACATGAGGGTTTATGTAGGCGAAGCTAGAAAGAGAGGCCTTTTTAATATCTGCACTGCCATTGAACCCGGCTTCTAAAATGTACTCCCCGGTGTGCCTTGTCAAGTGACATCCATCAGCAACGACTTGTTGCAATGGGTCCAATACATTCTGAACTAACCTCAGGAATGATCCATCTTCACAGCAGAAAAAACAAACTCTAGATTTAGCTCCCTAATTTCTGCACTGCAATGTACTCTGATGATTTGTGAGTCAAAACGGGATTACCTTCGGCTGCAACATGTTCGATGAAGAGGTAAATCCCTCCCGGTTTTAGAATCCGTTTAATCTCTATGGGAAACCGTAGAAATCAAACAGTTTGATAAGCATTGTATTATTTTGTTAAGATGTTAGATGTAAAGGAAGTGTACAATTACCGTTGAGCGTTTGAGTGACATCAGTGACGGAACAAAGCACGAGAGTCCCCACAACTGCATCAACGGACGCATCTTCTAACGGTATAGATTCTCCAAGCTAGAGCAAAAAATTAGCAGTAAATGTAGCATCAGGGGATGTGAAGAGAATTCCATGATGAGATATATACATCACACTGATGGATATCACAAAGTTTTACCGCGTGAATGAATCTGAAATCATGGGATTTCAAGCCAGCTGCTGCAGCGGATTTACGCGCATAATTTTCCGTTTTAGGATTTGGATCCAAAGCGACAACAGAAAGGTTTGGAATAGCTGTGTAGTACTTGAAATTAGGACCTGTTCCAGTGCCAATCTCCAAAACCGTTTCTGCGCCTCTTCCTACCAAATTGTCAAAGAGTTTCATCTTGTAACCCGAAATCTGAAAAATACAAGCATAAGAATTTGACAAATGAAAGTCCAAAATAATGACATGAAGTCACTAACCTCTTTCTCGTAGGATTTCATTCCTGTGTCCATACACCAAGCAAAGAGCTCCTCATACCATTCTGGCTTTGGAGGACGCAATCTTTTCAAATCCTCCTAATATATATATTGAGAATCAATTTCCAGATAAAACTTAAAGCGATGCAATTTCAAATCAAGAAAAAAGAAGAAGCAAACCACTGCGGTAGAAGCAGAGATGGGAAGAAACGGCATCGAAGTCAGAGCTCCTAGTAAATGCCTTCTTCCGCATGGACACAAACTGAAAGAGGAGACAGAATCTGTCGTGATGAGATTCCTCCGGGTTTTGACGGAATCTCGCGAAGCCCTAATCGTTCGTCGAGGTGAATATGTTATTGTCGAGATCAGTGAAGAAGGTGACAAGTGAAGGATCGCCATTGCCCGAAGAAAGCACAGGGGCGAAGAAGAGGAAGATGTATTCTTTGAGTTTAGTACTATTCTTGGTTTTGATTTTAGTATAAAGCTTCAAACTTTCTTCTCCTTATTATTAGATAAGTCGGACTGTGAGAGTCAAGACTCAAACCATAGAGTTTGAACCAAAAAAACAGATAGTCTTGAATCAAAAACAGAACCTGAGCTTAACATTGAACTCCATATTTTGGGAATGTAAAGATTGTGTATACTGTACATTCAGCTCGATTAATGCTGCTGCTATTATAGAATAAGTTTTGACATCAAACGACTTCCATTTACAACAGCAATCATAATGGATTGTCTAAGCCACACCAACAATACTTTTACTTGTAAGCAACTCCATAGATATGAGGTCTAGTCATCCACGGGAAGCTATACATAGAAAACGTCTCGATTACAGTGCCGCCACTGAAACCAGCATCCAAGATGCACTCTCTCGTGTTTCTGGTCAAATGGCATCCATCTGCCAATTTCTGCTGCAGTGGATTCAACAGTTTCTGCAAACGCCTGAAGAACGTTCCATCTGCAACCAAATAGCAATTGGATATGGTAAGAGCTTTAGCTCCCTCTCTTTGTCTGTTTATAGTATATACATGTACACAACTTGTGTACCTTTTGCTGCAACATGTTCTAAGAAGATGAAAGTCCCTCCTGGTCTCAGCACCCGTTTGATTTCTGACAGAATTCCGGAAAAAGGTTACTTTCTGTTTGTGTAGAAATGAGCTATGAGGTTTTTACTAGGAAGACGAAGAGTTACCCTTGAGTGTTTGAGAGACATCTGAGACAGAACATAGAACAAGTGTTGCAACGACTGCATCCACGGAAGCATCATCTAATGGTATAGCCTCTCCAACCTAGTGGCAGACAAGATCAACATCAGGGACTTATGAAAAAGATTGAATGTAGGATACAAACAGATCAGTCTTACCCCTCGCTTGAATATGAAGTGTTTAGGTTTCAATCCTGCTTCTGCAGCTGATTCGTGTGCATACGTCTTCATTTTGGGATTTGGATCCAAACCATAAACAGTTACGTTCTGATTGCGAGCAGCGTAGTATCTCATATTAGGACCTGTTCCAATACCAATCTCCAATACCTTTTCGGCATTTTCAGTCAGTTTATCAAAGACCTTCATCCTGAAAACATCAGTCTTTGCCAAAGAAGAAACAGAGAAAAGTCACAACTGTAAGACTTTGCAGGAATCAGTCATAGAATGATGCGAATTCAGCTCATAAGTCATAAGCACTGACCTCGTCCCAATAAGACTGCATCGTTGAGTTTATGATCCAGGACCGTAGCATCCTTATGTACCATCGGCCTCTGCAGATGATGTGCTCCCGGAACATCCTAATATACATAAGACACATCCTTATACCAAACTACTATTAATCTTTAAGCTTTCCTCAATTTAACAAGTTCACCCAGCAAAGTTGTTATGGAAAGCATTGAGATCAGAGAGAAACAATCTTTGTGGAAATATCATGCCACACAAGCAGAGAGATTCATTTCTGAATTCTATCAACACTTGGTCAATGCAGCTAGGCTACTCGAAATGCATCTGGGAACAAAAAAGATTCAATTCCATACCTTTGAACATAAAGCATCGTGAAGAACTGTATAGAGTATCTGTAGGAGGAGGAAGAGGAGCAACCTCAAGGAAGGTGAGTCTTAGAAAGAACATGGTCTAATATAATAGTGTAAACAAAGTTAATTACTTTGGAATGTACAAGTCAAGAAGGAAACAACAAAGAAAAGAGTTGGCGAAAAAGAGAATAAAAGAAAGACCAAGGGATGCAAGTTGACGCTACTGTTTACCAACGTATTGGAGTTGACTTTCCCAATTCCCATATCTTAATAGCCTTTGTCATGTTGGATCTGATGCCAATTTGTACAGAGCTTTTTTGGGCGTGTAAAACATGCCTATAGGAGTTGTGTAATGAATGATTAAGAGTGATTTGATGGATCGTTTAAGCAAACCATCTTTTAATCGTCAAATAGACGTTCCCAACCGTAAAGTTTGTATGTGATACAGATTTGTTGTCCCAAGTATGATCATGTAAGAGACGATATTACAACCGTTGCAAAGCAAACTGGGTCGCTTATTCTTTCTGTAAATGGACTTGTACTGTTGCCTGTTTGCTCTCAAGAAATCTATATGGTTTTTCACGATTTAACGTTGTCTTTCGCGTCACCATCGCTGCCTGTATCGTCCTTTAAGGTGGTTTTATCAACAGCTGATGTGCAAGCTTGGTCATCGAGAGATTCATTGTTATCCATCTCAGAGTCTGAGGCAAGCGATAAGTTGAATGAGTAAAGCGATGTGACAATGGAATCAAGAAAACAAGGTTTGCGGATTCATATATGTCACCTTCTGTGTTTTCGCCTGAAGAATAGGCCATTCGTCTTGCTCGTGGCTGCTGGTGCGGGGTTGGCTGTTGCACAAATATATTTTAATGTCAGATAAACAAACAAGAAACACATGGATTAACAAAGAAAGTCGAGTTTTCACTGTACCTGCAGTTTGGGGCGGAGAGCTTCTAACGGCCCTTTTGGCTTTTGTCCTTTTTGCTGATTAGAATGGCAAATTCAAGTCATTAGCTTGTAGAAAGAGAAAAGAAGATTTCAAGGATAGTTCGCAAAGTTGGTATGCAAGAATCACCTTGCCTAAAGCCCAATCAGCAGAGTCAAAAAAGGCACGTTCATGGTCCTTGAATGAAACATGAATTAGCTTTCTGTAATGGATTATGGTAGCGAACAGGTATCTATGGTAAAACTAAGCTACCTTGGATATCAACGGAATCTTCTTTGGCATCAATCCTCCGTACTTTTTCTTGATCGCATTTTCCTAAGTAATACCAACATAGAGGAGAAACATAAACCTGCCACTCCAACAACAGCAAAGAAACGATTCAAAAAACTACCTCGCTCTCTGGTGATGGCTGTTTATGACTTTCCATTTCATCCGAAACCTTGTTGTTATCAACTGCAGGAGCACCGTCAACAAGCTCCTTCCCCTTAACGTCCTCCATAACTGAATTCACAAAAGCACATTTCAAATCTTATCTTCATACAATAAACTCAGTCCTCTCTTCTATGCATTGTGATCCAATGGAAAATTCAAGTTCATAACATCGAGAATCACATCTAATCTCACTTCTCACTAGAATATCACAAACAGAAAAAGTCCAAATCCGTTTCAAAAATTTCCCGCGAATTTGAGATTCAGAGAAATCGAATACTATCTCGATCTATGCCTAACTCTAGAATCGCATTCGTAATCATATTCGGAGATGAGAAAGCGAACATGATTAAACACGAAAATCAACAAAATGATCAATCCGAACAATATTTGAGTGGAATGACTTACCTGAAATGAAGTTTGGAGAGAAAACGTCGGTCACCGTCTGAAGATTCCGGCGAGGACCCTGAGAGATCCGATCTGGTTATTTTAGTATTCTTTTTCTCCGGAGATGCACGTTTCACGATGATGATGCTTCAACTTAACGCACCAAATATTCTCTCATTTCATAAAAGGAACAAATTTGGGCCTTAATGGGCCGAATATTCCAATACAATCAGATATTATGTAGTCCTAATCATGGTCGAGACTATGAATTAACTCATTGTGATTTGTCAAGTTAAGATCTTGTTAAAAGTTACAATAGGGGATGCGTGAGGGAAAACTGTGTATTTAGACACCAAGTATTGGAGTATTGGATCATGTAACTATAGATTCATAAAATTTTTGTAATAGTCTAAATATACACCAGCTTATATAAAACATCACATGACATCACAATCTATATAGTATTTTGGTCTAAATCATCAAACCATTAACAAGATCTTATATAAAACATCGGAAAAAAACCTGAAAAATACACGAACTTTACAACTTCTGCCAGAAAAATACACGAACATTTTGCGTTGCCATATTAATACACGAAGTGAAATTCGTTTCCAGATTAATACACGAACTGAATTTTTTTTGTCTTTTTCATACACGGCGTCAAAATTAAATTTTGAAAATCCAATTTTGCCCTCATCATTCTTCTCCAAATCAATTTGTTTTTAAGTTTTAAATAAAACCCATAAATAAATATTTAAAAATGCAAAAAAAAACTAAGATAAATTTTAAAATGTCCTATAATATTTTATAGAGTTTTAGGGTTAAAAATTTAAGGTTTAGGGTTAAAATCCTAAAGCATAAAATTTCAAACACTAAAAAACATGTTAGACCCTAAACCCGTAAGATATAAACCCCAAAACCTTAAAACTTAAACCCAAATACTTATTAGACACTAAAACCAAACCCTACAGATTTTCAACCCTATATCCTAAAATTTTAAGCCCTAAATTAAAACTTAGGGTTTAAAATGGGTAACCCAATATGATTTATAACGTTTGGGGTTTATTAAATTTTTTTATTTAGGGTTAAGAATTTGTAGAATTGAGGTTTAGTGTTTAACAAGTATTTGGGTTTAAGTTTTAAGGTTTTAATGTTTATAGTTTTAGGGGTTTGGGGTTTAAACAATTTTTATGGTTTAGAATTTTATGCTTTAGGATTTCAACCCTAAACCCTATATTCTAAATTCTAAAACCCTATAAAATATTATAGGATATTTTAAAATTTATCTTAATTTTTTTTGCATTTTTAGATATTAATTTCTGGATTTTATTCCAAACTTTAAAACAAATTGATTTGGGGAAGAATGATAAGGGCAAAATTGGATTTTCAAATTTTAATTTTGACACCGTGTATGAAAA
Source organism: Aurinia saxatilis (assembly GCA_900406295.1). Taxonomy (NCBI): domain Eukaryota; kingdom Viridiplantae; phylum Streptophyta; class Magnoliopsida; order Brassicales; family Brassicaceae; genus Aurinia; species Aurinia saxatilis. Next base: position 22,039 of record OVAP01000619.1, read on the forward strand.
AGACAAAGTTTCTCAATTCGTGTATTAATCTGGAAACCAATTTCACTTCGTGTATTAATATGGCAACGCAAAAAGTTCGTGTATTTTTCTGGCAAAAGTTATAAAATTCGTGTATTTTCAGGGTTTTTTCCTAAAACATCACATGACATCACAATCTATATAGTATTTTGGTCTAAGTCATCAAACCGATAACGGATGTTAGTTTTTCCGTGAGATTTGTTGACGTGGCATTGTTGTGATGGATTTTGATGCCATGTCAGACTAAGTAACATCATTGAAACTGTGCGGGATGAGTTAGATTCAACTATAACGATTGGAAGGATGTGGTGGAAGCTGCCATATGAACCAATACGAGATAAGAAGCCATTCTGGAGAGACATTGGGCAAAAACATCTAGAGAATGAATGAAGCTTGCAAGTGGACATTTTTTGTGTGGATATCTTCATAAAAGAAGGGCCTGGTGATCCATTCATTCCTGGAGATGCTGATGATGATGAAGCCGAGGAGAGTTCAGAGGATTCTGACTTTCAGAGGATGAAGAAGACACTGAGCGAGACTGTCCTTAGAAGATTTATTGTTCCGTTTGTAATGGGCTAATGGTTGGTTTATGCTTTAATGGGGAAGACAAAACTGGTTCATATTTTCGATTCAATTTTAGGTCTAGAACTTTGGTTTAATTATTTAATTTGGGCTTTTAGCTCATCAATATTGGGTCTGGCCCAAACAAAAAAATGATGTGGATACTGACATGGCATCAAAGTCCAGCACAACAATGCAACGTCGTGACATCAGTTAACGATTTGATGATTTAAACCGAAATACTATAGATTGTGATGTCGTGTGATGTTTTATAAGTTGGTGTATATTTAGACCATTACAAATTCTTTGTGAGTTTATAGTCACAGGCTCCAACACTTGGTGTCTAAATAGGCAGTTTTTCCAATATTTTATTCATTAACTAGAATTTGGGTCCGCGCTACGGTAAGGTTTGTTTTTGCGAATTTTGTTGAGCCCAATAATTATAAAGACTTTAGTTTACTGTGAGAGAAAACAAATTTTGTTAACTAAAATTAAAAAAGAAATGGACATATTTTCTTTACTGGTCTTCTTGTTCTCCACGACTAAGGTGATATGTTTTCGGTTTAGAACATATTTTATCCTTGTTAATGAGAGGTATGGAGTGACATTGTTCATCTATTCCAGAACGATGGAGGGACATCTTTGTTTAAAGAGCTCCACGGCGTTGTCATTCTTCCAGAGCTGCATCGATTTGTCCGCCGGTGGTCTCCATGTTGTTTGGTATGTACGCTTTGCAACAAATTTTTCTCTGTGAATGGTGAATTGGTTATTTGGAATGTGAAAGCTAATGGAATCAATGACAATCACATTTCTTTGAAACTGTTTACATGGCGATTGTAACATAGGGAAGGAAGATTAATGGCAAAGAAATTAAGATATATATATGGATGAGATACGAAGTGTTAAATGTCTTTATGGAGTTTGCTTGCTATTTTGCATAATGATGAGGAGCTGATATGCGTAGTTGGACCTGTGCGTATGCTTAATATAGTTGTTTAGAAGGTAGGCTTAATAAAGAAAATAAAGTTGTATAGATATCTCGATTAAGAGAAAAGCTTAATCATTTTATTATATATTCTGAAGTTGTGCAAATATCTGGATCATGTTCGAAGTTGCTCGAATCTATTTCAGTTATCCGATGAGAAAGTCCTGCAATGGAAAATCAGGTGAGTATATTATATTGAAGTTTGTGTGTATTTCTTGTGAACATAATTATATTTTTATTTTGTGATAAGAAATGACCTTACGATGAGAGTAGCTCATTGTATACTTCCTTGTAGACGCGATATTTTTTACTGCCTCCTCTTGGTCATTTTCTGGTTTCTATATATTTAGACCTTTAGTGGATGTAACTCGTGAAAGTGCCACATATAGTTGGCCATGAGTGAAAACTGGTTGTGGCAGGTAGAGGAGTACTGATTTCAAGCTCTGTCCTTGACTCTTGTTGATCGTCATTCCATAACATAATCTTATTGGAAATTGACGTCTTCTGAGTGTGAAACGGTGTTTTGAGTCGGATGGTGACAAAATTATTCTTGGTAGAATGACTTTTTCACCAGCATATTGGGCTTCAATCAATCTGTCTCCCAAGCGAGTGATGATGAATCGTGTGCCATTGCATGGACCTTCTTTTTTATTGATGTTACGAAGTAGCATTATCGGAACTCGTACTTTTAAAGAAATCTTGTGCTTTGGAAATCCTGGGAATTCCAGAGAATTCAAGTACTCAACCATATATAGTGTCTCATAGTTTGTGGATAATAAGTTCGTTTTGTCTATGTTGTCTGAACTAAAATAATCTTTTGACGGCCCTGGTAGTTATGCTAGCATATATTCGTTGATTTTGTCGGCTGTCTCGTTCCGTGGAGCTAGCATCGCTCTTTCTTTAATACTTGCATATGTGCTTTCTGATTGGTTTTCTTTTGATTTGGTGTCTTCAAATATTTGTTGTAGATGATTTCTAGTGGATTGTATTAGAAATCTGGGATTAACCACTACCATTTTACCATCATCTTCATTGGCATGTTGTTTTCACTTACGAGTGCATTTCCATCTTCAACGCTTAGTATCCATTTCGAGAAATCTCCTTGCGATTCTTCAAGCCTCATATTCTGTTTCAGAGTAAAGACTTTGCAAGAGGTCCACATATATGATTGTGTCGTTGATGATAAGACTGTATTTGTTCTAGATCCTTGAGGAATAACTGGAAGTGTTTGTCTGAAGTCCCCACCAAGTAGCACCATTTTACCTCCAAAAGGTTGGTCTTTAGCTTCTGGTTTTTTCATGGACATCAGATCTTTAAAATTTCTGTCTAGTGCTTCAAATGCATGTCGGTATGTCATGGGTGCCTCATCACATATGATAATATCAGTTCTGTAGATTTGTTCCGCGAGCATCGTTCCTGGCATTATATGACATACCGAATCTTCATTCACAATCATCGGTAACTTAAATCGTGAATGTGTTGTCCTTCTTGCAGGTGGTAGGAATGCGGCGATGCCTGATGAAGCCACCGGAAGTACAATTTTCTCTTCTGATCGTATCTTGTAAATGATGGTCTCATATAAGTACGCTTTCCATGTTCCTCTTGGGCCATATAGGAAGAATAATTTCCCGCAACCGTTTTGAACTGATTCCATCACTGCATCATAAACGTGCTTTTGTTGGACATTCAAAGTGCTGTAATTTTTTTTTTTTTTCTGCTTGTTGGTGAGCATTGTACTGCAACTCTTGGTTTCGCAGACTGTTTCCTAGCTCTTCTCAGATTTGTAATAAATGATCTTGGACCAAATAGTAGGACTTGCTTTGTTTTTTCTTCTACGTTGAGAAACCATTGAATTAACTGATCTTTAGTTGGTTGGTTTTTGTGTGGCTTAACTATAGACTACCAATGGTATGTATATAAAGTTTTGTGTTTTTTTCTTCTTCTAAACGTAGGATATTTTTTTCTTTTTCTATAGCTTTCTAGAATTTTACTTCTCTTATATCATAAGCACAAAGCAAATGTGGATTGGTCCCTAACGGAAAGTATAATCATGAAGACTATTTAAATAAGTTTTTCGTGTTTTCTTTTCCCTTTTTGAAAGTAGAGTAATTCTTTTTCTCTAGCTATGTAGAATTTCTCCATTTAATTCCTTTTCATTACCCATAAATAACTGTGTTTTTGTAAATCTACATGAGAATCTAGTAATTGTCCAACCTTCTGAACTAACTGTTGGGGAATGAATATGAAGAGAGAGTGAAGTATTAGCAAGCTGTTCATTTTATGTCTTTGATAGCAGTTTTTTTTAATTAGGTTTGTCTTATCAAAACAAAAAAACCAACATTTCAAAAAAAAAAAGTTGAACAACAAACAGCTATGATAAAAGTATTTACTAAAGAAATAACGTGTGATGGGGATTTAGTTTTCACCCAAAATAATCTTGCAAGCGCACAGACTCTCGCAGTAGTACTTAGGGATCGAATCTACAGGGAGGCAAAGTGTACACAACAATAATATCGATTCGACTTGGGCTAAGCAACAAAATAAGATTTTGAGTTTTTGACCGATCAAATGAGTTTACTCGATCGATCGATTGGAAATAGTTTTTTTTGTTAATGAAATAAAAGAAAAAGATAAAATAGATAATTTTTGCAATTGTCGGGTTTCAGAGAATTCTCTAGGTTTCATGGACTAAACTATTCAGATTTTAAAGGCAGGTAAAAATCCGGTTAAGTATTCAAACCAGTCGTAAATTAATCTTCCTATTTTCATAGTAATGATTAAACATGTCTAACATCCTAATTCACACAATAGTCACAAATGTGATTTAGGAAAACAAGCCGCAGAAGTTGTCTACTCATCATTTATTGCTAGTTCTTACCAAATTCATCATATTGTCAAAATGAAGAGATCAGTATATAACAAATCACCTAAGGTGTCAAACCTAAGCAATAATGTGTTAAGCATAAATCATACCTATCTGTTAAGCCATAAAAATCCTATTGAAAACTCCTATTCCCAACAAAAGATCTACTAAAAAATGATAGCAAAAACCATAGCAAAAACAATAGAAAATGACATCATAAATAAATAGCAAAGGGTTTAGAGAACTTCTCCAAATCAGTAGACAAGGAGTATGAAATCTTCTCCCTTACCACAACAAGACAAAATTTACAAAGAATTTAAGAAAAAAATGAAAGCTAAGTGCTCTCTCTTGAGAGTTTTTGGTGGAAGAGAGGCACACACTTCTCTGAGAAGAGAAGTCTCTTTATATAGAGAGGGAGGCACGACCAAGGGCTTTAATTAAGGGATAAGATAAGATCAGCTGAAGAGATTCACAATGTTTGATATTATCTACTTCAGTCGATCGAATAAAATGAATATTTGATCGATAGTTATCCAAAAATATATTTTGGTAACCACTGAATAACTTCTGACACGTCTGGAAGCTTCTAATGGATCCTTGGGTCTTAAATCACTCATAGGATTCAATTCATGGTCTTCAAGAGACTTTTTGGGTCTTGATCGATCGACCCAATATGGCAATCGATCGATCATTCTTCCTTCGCGTTCTTCGACTGCTTCACATCGAAACTGCACAATCTGTCTTCCGTAGAATCAGCATAACTCAAGATCTAGCCGTTGGAATTGCTTAATTACACTTGCACTGGAAAGCTGACTGCTTCATCTAGTGCGTATCAAATTATCAGAGAAATCTATGATGGGGAAGGTCTTCATATAAGGCCAAACTTCTGAAGCGTGGAACTGATCCTCTTCACCAGTCTTCAGTATTAAGGGAATAATTTCTTGGTCGTTGGGACGAATGACTTGATTCCAAGCTCATGTGACACCTGACTCACGTGGCTTGATTGTCTTCAATTATCAATTCAATCCAAAATGCACAACAGATTCATCTAGCCCCGAACATCTGGTGCTGAATTGCTGAACTCGGAGAATAATGCCTATTTATGATCTAAAATACCTTATTTTCACAAACACACTTTGAAAACATAAAATAGTGAAAACCTTCACTTTTATCTTAAAATCCTTTAGTTTCGTCATAAAAGTTAATTGAAATATATGGTAAAAACGGTAAAATATCACCCCTATCAAATCCCCCAGACTTAGCTTTGTTCGTCCTCAACAAACAACATGCTAAGAAGGGAAATAAATTTGAAAAGGTAGGAACTCACTTACTTATATCACAACTTAGAGGTGCAGCTTCGTGATGTTCATCTCGACAATTCTGCCAAAAGTTCTCATCTCATACTTCCACCACAACTCTCCCAACTGGTCTAGCAGGAATCTCAACATGCAAATACCTTAAAGGTACCAATTTTTGACTCTCTACATTCATTTATTTTTGTGAGTTTTCTTACTGGAAAATATCAGCTAGGTAAAACAAGCTAGGTGTGTAATGAGAGGGGGCTAATATTTAGAGGTGAGGCTAGAGTGTTTAGGGTTTACCGTAATCAGGAGAAATGCAATATGTTTACAAAAAAGCAAGAGAGATCGGATCTCTTGATGACACAGTTCCCCAATCATTCTCTCCTTAACTCGGCTTGTTCCTCCCCTAGACTTAGATTCTTCAGAGGAATCTAAAGTCTTCTTGAACTCCTCGTACTCCTTTAAACGTTTTCCACCTTTCTTCATTTTGATCCCCGATTTCCCTGACCTTTTGGTTACAATTATGGATCATAAAGCTTCTACATTTTTTTTTTTTTTAATGAAGCTTTCACCATAAGTAGCAAGGCACAAATTTTACCTTAATTTTGATGAAATTTTACCAGGGAAATCAGTCTTGACACCTTTTCTTTGAATCTCCATGCATGTATTAAGAGTGTAGCATGCTCTTTGCAAGTCTTCACGAATGATTGAAAAACTGCGTTGGTCTCATCTCTCCGACCGTTTTACACATACTGCATATAAGACAAGAAAGAAAAAGAGATGGCATGGGGTTGGAAAAGAGGTTAGGTTTATGGGTGTGAAGCAACTTAAGATAAGTTGACCATTCAGGATCAGCAAGAGAGTGGTAAAGTGGATAAGAAGTCATGAAGGGATTTGTTTTCCCTAGACTAATACCTCCAGTAAGAAAGATTTAAATTTTGGTTTAGGTCCAAATAAAATAGAGTAAAAAATCAGAATTATTAAAGTACGTGCAAACCAAGATGTGTTGGGGATGCTTGAGTATGAGGTTTCTGAAATGAGTGCCTCGGGGCAGTTTTGTAAAAATGTTCACTAGACCGTTGTTCCAGTTCTGAGTAAGGTCCTTATTCCATACTGAAAATTTGAAAAATAAGGGCGAATTTTTTTTGCAAAAGCATTTTAAAACCGATTTTAAACCATTAAAAAGATAGACAAAAGAATCAAACGAGTTAAATAACAAGGAATACCCCCCAAATTTGAATAAAATCGTCCCCGATGTTGATAAGCTGTGAGAGCAAAATGGGAATTGAAATGGACTGAAATAGAAATGGAAGATGGTTACCTCATTGTCTTTGAATGAATCGAATGACCTCCCAAGTCTTATTGAAATGAAAGGACTTTACAAGAAATAGGAGAGGATTTGTACCTGACGACATCAGTATATTATCATTTGTCGTGTTGAATCGAGGAAGTGTTCGTCATTCTGGGTCTTCATCGATCGAATCACTGAGTGATTTTCTTGAATTTTACCTGCCTCTCGATTAGTGTTGAAGTCTGCATCATGTTTATGAATCACCACGTGATTCAAATTAGGTGGCTCTGGTTTTTCATCAGAACAGTGATGTGGTGCTAAGAACAGCAAGCAATCGATCGATTCTGCATCCTTTTGGTTTGATCTTTGAATCCTATTTTCCTGAGACACTAACATTAAAAAGCACTAAAATAAAATAAAAATTAAAACGTACCAGTGGGTTGCCTCCCATTCAGTGTCTTTGGTTATAGTCATTTAACTCGACTTCTTGACACAATGCTAGTCAAAGGTATCGAAAGGTTGGGCCAGTGCACCTTTGGTCCTCCTCTTATTTATGCAAAAAGCAATGTATGCAAACAAATGCACAATTGTCCATTTGAAAGGGACAAAATTCTCTGCAAACAAACTTAAAGCAAGCAAAGCATTTATCTTGGAATTGTCCTTGATAATTAGATGCTCATTAGAACCAAAATCATTTGAAGAAAATATGAAATCATGTTTAAATGAAATTTCAGAAAATGAATTGACTTCATAACATGTAAGATGATTATCTCCATCATAGATATCAGTTTGTGCATCACCATGCATTCCTCCAACAAAAGACTCTTGAAGCTTTGTAAGCTCGCTATGGAAATCTTCTTCCGGTTGAGATTGAGATTCTTCCTTCTCATGAACATTGGAATTATTTCTGCACAAAAAATTTGATATGTTAAGCAAAGTATTATCACAAGAAAAATACTTATCTTCAGTAGTCTCTTGAATGCAAGAGGGCTGCATTTGATCAAAATTTTCTTCTTGCGGCACGGAACTGAATCGAGCAATTCCAGCAGTGAATCGATCGAACGGAAGCTCTTCCAAGTTCAAATCAAAAGCAAAACAATATTCTAAACCTGCACTATTAAACTCACATCACAAATCATCATTAATTCATAAATCAGTAGAGTTGCAAGAGACTTCCTGCATTGATTTAGCTTCCCAAGCATCAAGCTCCACAATTATTTCTTCGTACAACTCGTCAAGGAATGCACAAAAATCTTTGGCTTCAACGATTGGTGGACAAAAATGAAAGGCGTTTGATGAAGCTTTAGACTGAGAATTCCTTTGATGCTCCACATGTGCTAGAAAATTCATTCCAACGCCAGGTTCATGTGAGTGGTCCATTAGCTTCGCCATAGCAAGTCTTCTAGAGACTCCTGAAACATCATAACCTAAAATAATCCTGTAAGCACATAGGCTCTCGCAGTAGTACTTAGGAATCAAATCCACAGGGAGGCAAAGTGTACACAACATCAATATTGATTCGACTTGAGCTAAGCAACAAAATAGGATTTTGGGTTTTTGATCGATCGAATGAATTTACTCGATCGATCGATTGGAAATATTTTTTTGGTTTATAAAATGAAAACGAAATAAAAGTAAAAGATAAAATAGATAATTGTTTCAATTGTCGGGTTTCAGAGAATTCTCTAGTTTTCATGGATTAAACTATTCAACTTTTAAAGGCAGATAAAAATCCGGTTAAGTATTCAAGCCAGTCGTAAATTAATCTTCCTATTTTCATAGTAATGATTAAACATGTCTAACATCCTAATTTACCCAATAGTCACAACGGTGATCTAGGAAAGCAAGTCGCAGAAGTTGTCTACTCATCATTTATTGCTAAATCTTACCAATCTCATCATATTGTCATGATGAAGAGATCAATATATAACAAATCACCTAAGGTGTCAAACCTAAGCAATCATGTGTTAAGCATAAATCATACCTATCTGTTAAGCCATAAAAATCCTATTGAAAACTCCTATTCCCAACAAAAGATCTACTAAAAAATGATAGCAAAAACCATAGCAAAAGCAATAGAAAATGACATCATAAATAAATAGCAAAGGGTTTAGAGAACTTCTCCTAATCAGTAGACAAGGAGTATAAAATCTTCTCCCAAGACGAAATTTACAAATAATTTAAGAAAGAAATGAAAGCTAAGTGCTCTCTCTTGAGAGTTTTGGTGGACAGAGGCACACACATCTCTGAGAAGAGAAATCTCTTTATATAGAGAGGGAGGCACGGCCAAGGGCTTCAATTAAGGGATAAGAGAAGATCAATTGAAGAGATTCACAATATTTGATATTATCTACTTCAGTCGTTCGAATAAAATGAATATTCGATCGATAGTTATCCAAAAATATATTTGGTAACCACTGAATACCTTCTGACACGTCTGGAAGCTTCTAATGGATCCTTGGGCCTTAAATCACTCATATGCTTCAATTCATGGGCTTCAAGAGACGTTTTGGGCCTTGATCGATCGATCCAATATGGAAATCGATCGATCGTTTTTCCTGCGCGTTCTTCGATTGCTTCACATCGAGACTGCACAATCTGTCTTCCATAGAATCAGCATAACTCAATATCTAACCGTTGGAATTTCTTAATTCCACTTGCATTGGAAATCTGACTGCTTCATATAGCTTGTGTCAAATTATCAGAGCAATATATTATGGGGAAGGTCTTCATCTAAGGCCAAACTTCTGAAGCATGGAACTGATCCTCTTCACCATTCTTCAGTATTAAGGGAATAACTTCTTGTTCGTTGGGACGAATGACTTGATTCCAAGCCCATGTAACAGCTGACTTACGTGGCTTGATTTTCTTCAATTTTCACTTCAATCCAAAATGCACAACAGATTTATCTGGCCCCGAATATCTGGTGCTGAATTGTTGAACTCAGAGAATAATGCCCATTTATAACCTAAAATACCTTATTTCCACAAAAACACTTTGAAAACATAAAATAGTGAAAACCTTCACTTTTTTCTTGAAATCCTTTAGTTTCGTCATAAAAACTAATTGAAATATATGGTAAAAAGCGGTAAAATATCACCCTTATCATTGTGAACGGTTGATAATTTGATGAGGCTGTTGTTGTGGTTGAAGGAAAGTTGTCCTGAAATCACACTGTATGATTCAAACATGGTTGTTAAGGATCGNTTATCATTGTGAACGGTTGATAATTTGATGAGGCTGTTGTTGTGGTTGAAGGAAAGTTGTCCTGAAATCACACTGTATGATTCAAACATGG
>OVAP01000620.1:0-32345 GCA_900406295.1 Aurinia saxatilis
AAAAAAAAACTCAATTTTTGTGTATTAACTCACGCAATTTAAGGACTTTCGAGTGTTTTTTCATATGATATGTGACAATGTCCAAAATAATCAATTTTGGTGTGTATTAACCCACCAATTTTAAGGATTTTTTTTATTTTTCTTATATAATCGCTAACGGTGTTCAAAATACTAAGGCATTAATATCATTATGTAATTTTTGGATAATACTCAACTTTCGTGAGTATTAACCCATCGAATTTAAGATTTTTTTACTTTTTGTATAATCTCTAACGGTGTACAAAATAGTAAGAAATGAATATTATTTGGTAATTTTAGAAAATACTCAACTTTCGTGAATATTAACCCGACTTTTAAGGATTTATGAAAGAAAGAAAAAAAATTCATATGATCTCTGATGGTGTCCAAAATATCAAGAAATTGATATCATTTGGCAATGTTGGAAAAATATTCATCTTTCATGAGTATTAACCCACCGAATTTAATGATTTTTTAAAATATTTTCATATGATCTCTGATGGTATCCAAAATATCAAGGAATAGATATCATTAGGTAATTTTGGAAAAATACTCAACTTTTGTGAGTATTAACCCACCAAATGTTTTAGTATTAACCCATCAAATTTAAGGATTTTTTTTTCTTTTTGTATGATCTCTAATGGTGTTCAAAATATTAAGGTATTGATATTATTTGGTCATTTTAGAAAAATATTCAAATTTGGTGTGTATTAACTCATCAAATTCAAAGATTTTTGAATATTCTTCATCTGATATCTAACGGCGTCCAAAATATTAATGTATATATGGCTAATTTACCCTAAAGGGAATTGGTTATAGAAAAAATTGGTGAAAGAGACACTTTTTCAGAGGTTGATTTGCAATATGTGCTTTTTAAAAACAAAATATGAGAAATGAGCCATTTTCGGTTTAGTTATTTTTATAGTGGCAATTTTAACCTCAAATTAGTTTGGTTTTATAATATCGGTTTATGTGTTGGTTTGGAAAAAAAATCCTTTTAAATTTTCTTAATTGTATTAATTCAAATTAAAACATTTTTAAAAAAAATTATTCATTAAAGATTTAGTTACATTTTAAAAGATCTCACTTTTTACCTGTCACGTTCTCTTTTTCTAACTTAGTTGGTCTGGGATTTCGTTCTTTCTCAGAGACAAAAAAATGGTGGAACAAGATTAGAAATAGGATTACCAGGTTAATGGGTGTAACTGAAAATACAAGGAACAAGATTAATATACAGTGAATACAATTGTGTGTAATAGATGCAAGATGTGTATGATGGATACAAGGCGTGTATGATGGTTACATTTAATGGATACTAAATAATGCACCTGTATCATGGACACATTTCATAGACAATGGATAATAAACATGAACGATGGATACATTTCATGGACAATGGATGATATAATCCTTTTTCCATTTAACCAGGTTGCGAGTTTGATTTTAGCATGTATTGCGGTGTCAATAGGTTAATGAGTTCAGGGTTTTGTTCTGTGACAATGAATTTAGCACTCTTGTTCCATTTCCAATACTAGTAAAAACACAACATACAAAAAAGATACAGGTATGAACATAGTTGAGAGGATATAAGGTGATCTTATGTATGATTGGTTATTGTTGGTCTCAGAAGAACCTGAAAAAGCACTTCTTGGGAATCTGTCATGTGGTTTGAAACGTAGCAGCTTCTCTGCATCGAGGATCTCTTGAGCGTGTTTGGTTTGAACCTCAACCTTCTTCCTTGTGCTTTTACATGGACTGCTTCTTTCGTGTTCCTTAGTTTCTCTGCTTTCTCTGTTTTCTTCTTGTCCATCTTCCGATGCAGAAAACAACAATCTCAAACAAAAAAATGGTGGAACAAGATTAAAAATACGATTAATAGGTTAATGGATTGGTGTGTAATGGAAAAATACAAGGAACAAGATTAATATACCGTGAATACAAATTGTGTGTAATAGATACAAAGAGTGTATGATAGATACATTTAATGGATACTAAATAATGCACTTGTATGATGAATACATTTTATGGACAATCGATAATAAACATGGACGATGAATGGTCCTCGAGTATGATGGATATTAATTATGGATGGATAACATTACCTTTTCACGTTCACTTGCAGCTTCATCTCCTTTCTCAAGAAAGATTTCATCATTTCCCACAACTTATAAATGAAAAGGAAACAGAGGAGAGTATATTGAAAAGTGAGGCAAAGGAAATCATACGAGAAAGAGAGGAGAGAAGGTGAAAGAGAGCGGAACTAATGTTTACAAAATAATGAGGAGAGGCGGCTTATTTTTTCCTTTTTTGTTTTTGTTTTTGTTTAAGAAGATAAATATAAGTTTACAAATACATAAAAAAAAAAAAANAAAAAAAAAAAAACTAAATTTAAATCAACCAACCAAACCAAATAAAAATTAAATCTGAATTAGAATTGAATTATGTTTTTGAAACAAAAACTGAAATTAAAATTAAAATAATCCCTGACAAAAAAAAAGAAGAGGTTAAAATAGTCTTTTAACAAACAAAAAATGTACATATTCACAAATACCATAAAAAAATAATATTTCAGATATAATCTTTCAAAAAGGTAACATTTACTTACTAAAACTTGTATCCTAATAGTTGTGTTATGGATGTCACTGTGTCTAACATTTACTAAAATTTCTCTGATTTTCATTTTAATCATTCCAAATCCGAACAAACCAAAATACCATAAACGATAAATACATTCTACACAATGTTCGGTTTTGCTTCGGTTTGAAACAAACCGGGCCGGTCTAGAGAAGTATTCGTTACGATGTTTTTTAGTTTTAACCTTATTTTTATCCCCAAATTAGTTTTCTTCCCTTTGGGTCTCTCTACGTATCTCTCTCTCTTCTCTTTCGTTTCAACGGGCAAAGTTTTTTTTCGAATAAAGTTTTGGTTTTTAACGTTCCCTTTCTTCTTCTGCTCTCGCGAAATTCCTCCATCTGTTATTAATAATCTCCATGAGCTCNGCGAAATTCCTCCATCTGTTATTAATAATCTCGATGAGCTCCACTTCGAATCCACCCGCTTCTTCTCCTCAAAAGGTACCCAAATCTGAATTTTAAGGGTTTTCATTTCTTATGATCAAAATTAGGTTTTTCTTCTTCTTGTACTGTGTTTGTGAATTTTATGAATATTAGGTTTAAATCAGAAAAGGGTTTGTTGTTATTTGGAAGAAATCGAGTTTGTTGTAGTGAATTTTGCAGATTTGTTGAGATCTGGGTTCTGGGTTTTGATTAAAGATTCGTTCTTTGTGAAGTTTGTTATTGAATTTTTTGATGATGTTTTTAGGTGGAGAGAAGTGAATTGGGGATTGAGATTCATTGTATGGAGAATAAGCAACCAACACCTGATTCTTGCTCTTCTGCTTCTGAAGGCAGTGATGGTGGTGGTGGTGGTGGTNCGGTAGTGTTATCTTCCTTCTTTATGTGAATGATTGTGGTTTTGATGAGTTCTGTGCAGAGAGCTTATTTGTAATGATCAATTGTGTAGGAGGATTAGTGGCCCTATGAGGCGAGCGAAAGGTGGTTGGACTCCAGAGGAGGTTAGTGGTTTGCTTTTGTTGATAATTTCCCGATTCTCGGTTGCATAAGTTAAACTGATTTGTACAACGGTCTCGTTTGGCTATGTATTGTATATGTATACGGATAAGTGTTTACATGAAGTTGAGATGAGACTAGCCTTAGTTTGTTTTGTAATTTTTCTGTCAATTCTCAGGATGAGACACTGAGACGAGCTGTTGAAAGGTATAAGGGGAAGAGGTGGAAGAAAATAGGTATTGTATATCTCGTTTCTGGAGTCTATTTACTGTATTGCAACACATTTCATAAGATTACTAGTCTTCTAATGTGTTTATTGCTTCCATAATCTAAATATCTACTGACAATCTTAGTGAAACTCTCTCATTCTTATTGTGTTTTTGATGTTCTTGTGTTTCCTTTCGCAGCGGAGTATTTTCCAGATAGAACAGAAGTGCAATGCTTGCACAGGTGGCAGAAAGTTCTTAATCCAGATCTTATTAAAGGACCTTGGACTCAAGAGGTTCTTTTTCTTTTTTAATCTTTTGAAAGTTTTTTCGCTTTTGATTTCAAGTAAAATATGCTAGCTTTTAAATCTCTCCTTCTTTTCTGATTTTGTAGGAGGATGATAAAATCGTGGAACTTGTTAAAAAATATGGACCTGCCAAATGGTCTGTTATCGCAAGGTCTTTACCAGGTCGTATTGGGAAGCAATGTCGAGAAAGGTAATAAAGATTAAAATATTGACCACCGGAACTCTGAAGATTAGAGTATAGTATGCCTCCTTTGATTAAGCTATGTATTTATGATTACAGATGGCACAACCATTTGAATCCTGGTATTAGGAAAGATGCTTGGACCATAGAAGAAGAATCAGCTCTCATGAATGCTCATCGAAGACACGGAAACAAGTGGGCAGAAATAGCTAAGGTCTTACCTGGAAGGTATACTTCTTGTTGAATATAATTGAGATTGCTAAGGCCTTAAGAATTTTTTTAATAAGGATTTGTGAATATCTCCTTTAGTTAATGCTTATAATTTGGTGAAATGGTCTACCTGGCTTTATGTAGGACCGATAATGCGATTAAGAATCACTGGAATAGTTCATTGAAGAAAAAGTTAGAGTTCTATTTTGCAACTGGTAACTTGCAACCGCCAGCAACCAAACTCAGTGTTTCCAATGATTTAGCTGATGGAGATGGAGATTCCAAGCAGTCTAGTGCAACTAAACCTCTAAAGGGATCTGATTCAGTTACCCAAACTTCTTCAGGAGATACAGATACAGATGAAGATGTAAAAGACAATGTAAACTCTTCTTCAGCTCTGCTTGAAGAAGTAGCTGCTACAAGACAAATCGGTCTTAATGAGTATGCTTGTTCTCCAGCTACTGTTGAGTGCAAGCCTCAGTTGCACAATCTGGAGACAATTTCAGAGGAAGTCGAAATCAACTCAAAAGCTGATGTTGAGAGATTATCAACCAAGAGGAAATATGAAAATGGGTTTGGAACTCCAACGGGTGGTTTGTACTATAAGTCTCCACTAGACTATTACTTTCCATCAGACGCAGATCTCCAACGTATGTACGGATATGAATATGGTTGCAGTCCCGCTGCTGCCTCTCCAGTCAGCTTATTCACTCCACCATGTAATAAGGATAGCGGTTTAACTGCAACAAGAAGTCCTGAATCTTTCTTGAGAGAAGCTGCTAGAACTTTTCCAAACACGCCTTCAATATTTAGGAAAAGGCGAAAGGTTGTTGTGGCTGCGAAAACAGATGAGGATATTGCTGTTGCTAATAGTGGAGTTAAAGAAGCTGATCAAAAGGAAGTCGTGAAGGATAGTTCAGAGATTTCTCCAGCTCGGGGAGAAGAAGTTTTGTTGCTAAAGACAACTGAGTGTAGAGATGATGAAAAACCCAGGTCAAAGGGAAGTGATTTCAACGTGTCTCCACCATATCGGTTAAGAACTAAAAGAACAGCGGTATTTAAATCAAGACAGCTCGAGTTTATGTCTGCAGAAGAGAAGCAGGCAGATAATGAAACTGAGACATCTGAGCAAGACACGGCAGAGTAAATCTTTTGTTTTTTCTTCCCTTTTTATGCAGGACATCGTCTTCATCTTGTGCATACAAAGCTGGCTTATATCAATCAACTGACAAATTGTAAGTGAAATCTTCTAAGTCTTTTCTGTAGTGCCACTAAAATCTGAGCTTGTGCGGTTCTGAAATTCCACTGTTCTTTGATACAGAGAGTATGTGAAGAAACCATTTTGTCTTTCAGAAGGATTAGTGAGAGTTTGGAGCTTTCCTGAGAAGAGTTTTTGTGAAAAGAAATCATTTTCATTCTCTCTTTTTGTCTTTCAAAGTCTGAAAGGATCCTTTTGCTTAGGAGATTTGTTTTAACAAAAATAAAACTAGATTAAGTGGTTAGAGTTTTTATTTATTATTTTTTGTAAGGTTGATACATGTCTTACGAAGACACTGAAACTCCCTTCATCTTCAAAACAACAACACTTTTGTTTTGGATAAGTTTATACATATACATCGAAGTCCGTATACCTATCGCATAATATACACACAATTAGGAGTAAAATTTCTTAATACATTTGCTAAATGTTGGTTATTTCAATTACATATCCCAGTTTACCTTAATCTCAGACTTACTTGGAATTGGGAAATTTTGATAAGAAGTTAGTAAAAACATGACAAACAATGCCTAGGCTCTGAAAGACAAACACTAGTTACTGACTTACTGTTAAGAAAAGCTATTCAACCGCAAAGAAAACACTCTATTTACAAACGTGATATCATATCCACAAATAAAGACATCAACCAAATAAAGTGTCAACCCTTTTAATAAAATTGAAAAATATGAAAATCAAAGCTTTAGAATGTTCACTGATGATTTCAAAGCAGCATATGCTTTTGATATGATGATCTTCATAGAGAGCAACCCAAGACACCTTTTCAATTTAAGAAGGCTCCCATTGTGGTTTGATTGAGAACTTTCGAATTGTGATCAAGTCCATAAGAACCAACCTGAGATAAGATTTCATAAAAGCAAAACATGAGAGATATTATTACCATACAAACCAAAAACATTTCCTTTTTGATTTAGGTGATTGCTGAGACAAATACCATGTAAGTTAGTGCAGCATAACGTTCTTCATTCAGGTATAGTGGTTTTCCTCTGTTCATATCAATATCCTGGAACCAAAAAGTCCATGTCGGTAACCACGGAGAACATGCAAATCAGCAAGATCATACCAATCAAATTTTAAGGTGAGAAAAAAGTGTATGGTTTACCTCTTCTCCAAACGTGTCCAAGTAAGGCGATGGCCAGGGTGATTGTCTTCCATATCTTTGTAGCAAAATTGTGGTTCGCTATAACAAAAGAAAGAATATTAGTCAATTAAAATCCCATTGAGAGAGAAGCTAGATCCACAAGAGAGAGAGAGAGGTGATACCCGTATCAGAAGATATACACCAATACCGGCACCACAGCTAATAGCATGAGGCTGACAACTACTTTCTCTGTAAAGGTTTGTTAGAACGTTAGATATTTGACAAGTACCTCAAGCAAAACGATTTTAGGAGACTAGTGAAAGTGAAGGCAAATACCTGCAGCAAGGTCTCCAAACGGGACAACACAACCTTCCACACAGAAGACATAATGCTGGGTCCTCGATAACTTTTGTGCAGTTGCTGCAAGGTTTTTTGATACACCTAATAAAAAAACAAGCTTCTTGATTTGAGAATTCAATTCGAATGGAAAAAGAATTCGTGCAAGAAACCAGAGAGTGACGTCGCTGCAAACCTTTGCAGTAGGTCCTGGTATAGATTGGGTAATTTCATTATCTGGAACGGGACTACAGGGGTGAGACTACGGGGACTATTAACTCTGTTGACTTCGTATTCCCTCTGCATATGCTGGAGCCATGTTTGTGTTAAAGACTGGAGAGTTTCGTCATTGAGAATGATATCGAGTGGCGGAATCTGAAACATTTTTTCCAATTCTTGCACATGATTCAGCTCAGATTGGGGAGTGTACATGAAATCCATATTGTCGCTGGTGGAGTTAGATGGCACATCGTACATATCTACCTCTTCATGAAACTTCCCAGGTGTAGATTTCAATAGCTTCCACAACAATGCACATCTCCTCAAGAAAGGAAGACTGTATTTACGGATTGTGTCTTTTATATCACATGATAAATCCATATTGCTAGATATGAAGTACCCCCGACCACCTGATTCTCTCAAAGCGTTGGAGATGTCATTAAGCAGGTTTTCCTCGAATTTTAACTCAGTCAAGTCACACAGGTGAAATGCACAATAAGCAATTACAGTCTGCACCAAAGACAATGTGATTAGGAAAAGTAAGCCTTCAAAAGGCAAAATTAGTCTACACACCGAGAGTACTGTGCCATACCTGAACAAGAGAGACACTGTAGAAAATATGCACAAGTGATAATAGAGATTCCTCGCATGTGATAAAAGGATAAGGGAGACAAAAGAGAGCCCACATCATTGATGAAAATGGATCATGGGCAAGAACAGGATCAGATGCTCGATTCCAGAGCAGATTTATATTCTTCAATGAACCTGTTGCTCCTGAAAAGATGGCAACTATTCTCAGATTCTATCGAGAAACATCTACACTTAGCATCTATGTCATTGATAATTATGAAATTTGTTGATAGACTAAAATTGATCCTTGAAATCTAAGAGCACACATAGAGGCCATGTAGACAGACATTTCCATACATTTTATTTTCATTCAGAGTTGAGGAAAGGTACCTTCACTTCCAAAAATGCTACTAGAAGAACTACTTGTAATGCCAGAGCAAATGGACTCTGCCAGATGCTTCAAACCCACAAATCTCTGACGAACATGAGTAGCATTTTTTGTTCTGGAGCTCTGTACCACTCGTAAAAAGAGTGACAAAATAGTTCCACTAGAGGTCTTAAACTCCTCATACAAGGAGTCAATACTATAGACAGGAAGCATCGAATTCTTCGCACTACGAGCAACAATTTCCATTGAAACAAGAGAGTACTTAAGGGTGTCCCACATGAGGATTGACTGTTGTAGCCATGAACTTTCCGAAGATTTCTCCTGCCGCTTGGCAAAATAAAAATTCCAGAGCTTGTTAGAGATAGATTCAAGATTTTTTTTTCTTAATTCGACTCCATGCAGAGAAAATATTTTAACGCTATCACCGTCTTCGATCACTTCAGCAGCAGATCGTAGTAGACACAACGCTTCAGGGAGCCAAAGAGAAGCCTGATGTGCATTTGATAACTTAGCACGTGAACTTTCTTGTAGCTTTGAGACAGAACATAAATCTCCAGGATATGCAGGCAACACAGAATTAGCTAGCCGGCGGCATGCAGGACAGAGAAATTCTCCCTGCCAGAAGATACAATGTTGAGACTTCAGAAAGAGCAGATTTAAGCCCCGGGAAAATATTTCTAATGTTAAATGCATATACCTGATCAAGATCCACAATATGTGCACCTTCGAAGACATTTCTTCTGTTTGACCTACACCATCCAAACAAAAATCGGAGCTTTTAAATGCAGAGGTTATTATCACGGCTATAAATCAAGGAAGCAAAATAATAATTCAGTTATGTACAACAGGTAGGAAGGAAATTTCATCATTAAAAACAGGTTAACCTATCCACAAACTGATTAATTAAGATTTCTGTTCTACTTACGACTTCACAGAAGTTAAACATGGCTCACCTTTCCCGTAACGACTTTAAATATCTTTCAACACAGCTTTGATGCACAGCATGTCCACATGATGAAAGATGAACCCCATCACAGTCGGTAGGGTGAAACCCATCTGAGCCAACATCAGGATGTCTCGAGGTCTGTCTTGATTGAATATCAGGAAATTTAAATCGAAAAGTAGATGGACCACCAACAGAACTTCTCTCAGCACTACTTTCAGCTCCATGCTGTAGATGGTCCACACGTGAAGAGCTTTGACTTATCATGTTTTCAACTTTTCTACGAACAGTTTGATACATAGCTATCTCCAATGATTCCATGTTAGATTCATCTTTTCCCCTCCCATCGCTAGACCTCTTCTCTGTCTGACCATTTCCTATAAGTCGGGCTTTTAAAGATTCGAGCACCGAATCTGTAGCAGACTCAGAGGTTGCATCATCTGACAATTGCAGCACATGAGGAGAAGTCATTCTTAAACTATCAGAGGAAGCATTCATCAAAAGGAGATCAGGAGCTCTGTCCATAGATATCTTCTTTTCAGACTGTGTAACTTGATCCCAAGATGGAGGCCCTCTATCCACAAAACTCAAAAGTTTTGATTTCTGCAGGAAAAGAAAGGTCATTACTATGATGATGCAAAACAAAACTTCCTCATAGTATATGTTTATTTAACATTCAAAGTCACAAATTATAGCATAATCCATGCTACCAACCTGGAGAAAAATGACAAAAGAAACGGGGTCTTTGGAATCTGGGTCATGGCAGAGGGAACAAACTTCACGGACAACAATTTCTGAATCATGTTCCATCACGGAATCAATTGTTTCAGCTTCAGATCTTGGATCATCATCATCATCATCCATGCTGGAACTCAAGTTAGACAAGAATTTGGATTGTTCAGCTTTCATTTTTGCCTGCATGCAAGTTAGAATAACCATAAGTAGCATATCCAGGAACTTGCTGATTCTTACTCTAGATACTAGTTGCATAATGATCATAAAAACATTTAAGACTTGATTAAATAGAAAAGCTTTAATTAACACAGAGGAACAGATGTCTGTCTCCTACATGCTCTCTGTTGATTATCATGAACAGAGGGGGGTGTAAGCAGAACCTACACTAGTAAAGGGGCGATCAGCAGCCCTCATATGTTAAAGTCCATGATTCTACATCAATGGCTGCTGATTACATGTCAAACCTTTGCAGTGCGGAATTTTCAAAGATCTTACTTACCATAATAGCAGCCTGCCTCTCTCTAGCTTTAGCCTTGCGTTTCTCATCAGAAGCAGAGGCTGACGTGACTTTATCAAAGCCAGATTGACTGACCAATTCTGGGGCGAGACTCTGCAATAGAGTCATACAAACAGGATCAATTGCACTGAACTTCTTCAACAGATTGCCTATCCAGGACGATATATTGCAACTGCCTGCTTCTGGAAACTGATAGAGAATATCGTCTTTACGAGTCCTCATTAATGAAACAAGAAGAGACAACAAACTTTGTTTTGCAGTCTCTTGATTTATACCAATTATTTCCAGACCGGCTAATTCGAGAATTGGAATTGAATTTTCTACGAAGCAAGCCTGACTATTAGATTCCCTTTGCTGAGTGCAAATATCCAATGATAGCGAGAGTAAGTGCAATGCAGCTATGAGAACGCCATCTGGAGCTCGTGATTTAACAGATGTACCACTCTGTAGTGCGTAGTATAAGACAGAGGAAATGATTTGAAACGTGGCTTTGCAAGTGCCTATTCCCGCAAGCCCCTCTAGAGGCGGATAGATCATTCTCCACCTAGGAAGCTGAGTTGTCAATGCAGACACTCCACAATAGCGCGAAAATCTTTCTTCTGCAGATTGCAATTCTCTTGAATGCCAACGAGGGTGGTACAGATCCAATTCCTTCCAGCAAGATGACCGTAGTGAATACTTCCCCTGCCAAAGGACTAATGTCAAGTGATTTTTACATTGCGTGTTCCCTTAAGGGAAATGTCAGAAAATGGGTTAGAATCAAGACCTGGTTCATGCCAGATGGATTAGAATAGATTGAAACGTTGTCTAAGACCTCCTGGAGCTTATCCGACTTGGACAGGTCACGAGGTAAAGATTTGACCAACTGACTATGAGTAAAATCTCCAGTGGCTAACTTGGAGATTATCTCCCTTCTCAAACTTTCAGCAGTAGAAAGACCACAAAATCGCCTTTCTTGCAGAATCTGAATCAGAAGAGCAAGCATTTCCTGGACCAAAATTGGTTCGTAACTGAAAAAGAATATTATGATAAGAACCATGTCAACATGAGGCGGGAATGAGCAATAATAGTAAAATCATTAGACACAAAGGACGTCATTCTTACTGACCCATCTAGCAACATATATATGTGAGACTGAGAATATTACAATAATAAACCATATATTGAGATCAACTAACGGTAAGAGGACGATAGGTACATACTCATTTGGTACATCCAGATTTAGTGACAGGTAGCTTGAGAGCCCAAATCGACTGAGAAACTTATTAACATAAGAATCTGCAGGAGCCAACGCACCACAACATTGCAGAAGAAATAGATCCAGCTCAAGTCCCTGTTCTGACCTGTAAATAGAAACAACTAGAATGAGAGACATGCAAGCAAATGATGAATTACAGCACTTCGTGATAATAATAGTATTCTCACATACCAACGAACAGACCGATACCACTCAGAAGATACTAATGCAGAATCTGCATTCTTCTTCCACAATCCAGCAATAACTTGGGCACAGAACACCCTAACCCGGAGAACATCCTCCATTACATGCGCAGAAAATCCATAAGGATGAAAATCTCCCATTACGGAGCTGAAGAAGTCTGCCTGTGAAATCTCATGACTAACACTGATTCCATGGTGCAATGCAGATTCTCCATAACAAATCCGTAATGCTTTTTCGATTAGTAACGAAAGCAACCGGTGTAATGGTAGATGAACTGATACGGGCTGAGAGCTGACATCATAGTGAATGTCCGGCCAATTACACAGACCAAGTATATGTACTTCGGATGTTGTCTTTGCCGAATTGGCAGAGTTGCAAGATACTCTCCTAGAGTCAGCCGTACCGTTCGTCTGAACCTCCACATTTGGTCCACCACCATTGTCCAAACTAAGATTTGTTTGTATGTCGCCACATAGAGGTGATAACCCAGTAGCCGGATCTCTACTAGAACTGGCACGACCGCTAGATATACCTTTTCCAGTTCCAACCTTCAACGAAATTCTCTTTGGCCATGACATTTTGCTGCCAGGGATGTTTCTGCCACTAGGAGAAACTAACTTGCAAACAGACTTTGATATACCTTCATCATCTCCTAAGCATGTCTCCAAAATTTTCAAACATTCGCGTATCAACCATATCGCAGAAGAAGGAATCAGGGCATGGAAAGGGTCATTCTTGTGGACTTCAGAAGCCATTGAGCTATCAAAGGAGCTGCTGCTTACCATCGCAGTACAGACTGAATCTTCACGAGACAGTCTCCCAACTTTCGCATACCTTTCTCCATCTCCATCACACTTATTAAGTTCTGTCGTGGTAGTTCTCTCATTTTCTATTTCTTCGTCATTGGCAGCAGAATATGTACCATTAACCAACAGAGAGTGAATAACAGCTATTGAATGACCCAAAACAAAGAACAAATGCATGTACTCATTTTCTTCGTCAATATGGATTCCGGTCTCTCTTTTTAAAGGATTCATTCCTTGAGCAAAGGTCAAAAGTATCAACCATGATCTTGCTAAGTCTCGTTGTTCATGTGTTGCATACTTACAAACTACAGCATGGCTCATAACAAATTTCAAGTCTCCGATAACCCGGTCACTTGTCTCACACAACCGTTCCCATTTTGTAGCCTACAAAAGAAAACCCATCAGATACATTTCACTCTGAACACAATCCAAGAGGAAATAAAACTCATCACAGTTAAAGTAACATAATAGTGAACAAAAAATGTCACTAGACCAGACAAATGAGAAAAGAAGCTCTCTGTATACCTGTAGAACACCATCGTCCCCAGAACAAGAAAGAAAGATATCACTGAGGCATCCCAAAAGCATAGCTAACAAATTCATTTCTTTCACCAGAAATGGTGTTAGAGTTGGCACTGTGAGGATTTGCACAGAAAATGTGGACAGTAGAGGATATTTCTTGAATGCATTATCAGTACCCTGCTTAACCGCTTCACTTATGACAACAGGATAGTAAATCACAAATGCTTTAGCAAATTCGGACTTAAAAACTGGATCTCCTATTAATTTGAGGAAGAGGTCATGCAGTTTCTTCACAACATCTTGATCCAAGAACATCTCAGCCTTTACGAGAATATTCAACAGACCACTTGAAAAGATAATCCTTCTAGAAACAAAACTGAGCAAACTCTCACTGGACTTGGAAAATTCAAGAAGCATTTCAACCACTACAAATGTCAGCTCGTTCGACATCTTTTGGAGTACAACAAGAGAATCGTTGGATCTAGCATCTTTCTGACCAATACTTTCTGCAGACACGAGCTTGTTATTCCAACAAGCAAATAGTGCATCAAGTACAGGCCCAGCTAAATTCGCTACATTTTCTGGGAGGGGTTGAATCTGTTCAGAACCTTTATGCTTAGAACAGAAACCAGCCGGCTTCCACGCTGTCTCATCCCCACAATCACAACAACCACCACCTGTATAGATAATCGAATAATCGTGCGACTTGTGATTCCCACCTAGAAAACAAGGCACGCAGATCGCACAAGTCGGGTCATTCTCACACGTCCTACACCTATACGCAATATCATTCTGTCCCCAGACCGAGCCACAAACACCTCGCTGATCAACATTCAATTTCGCTAGATTCTTCAAACAAACACCAGGCTCGTCGTGAAACATCAACCACTGCACCCAATTCAAACTCTCCCTAAACCTCTTCTTCATACTAGGACTCACCGCAGACTTCCTCGACCTCTCCCTAGCATCCTTCAACCCCGCTTTAACATCCTCCTCCGTCGGTATCAATGCCCCAACCACCTCACCAATCCTCGACTCGTTAGCTCTAACAAACTCCACTAACCCACGCTTCGTACAACACTCTTTCGGAACATTCACCAATTCAAGCCTCTACAAAAAAACAAACAAAAAAACTTTAAACTCCACAACTACATTTCAAAGAATCATCAACACACAGTAACAATACCTGAAGAAGCAAATCGTTCGAGCTCGGAGGAAATGAACCGAATAAAGCCGAGTCGTTATCCATCTCTCTGATCAAAGAGCGACGGAGATAGAACAACACCACCGACACAACGCCGCAGAAACAACTACTTAACCCTAACACAGACCTCTGACTCTCCAGTGTTCGTATTCCTCAGAGTACGATCAAATCGAGTTCACTACAAAATCTCAAACGTCACTACAAAATCGCAAAGATTTACAGAATCATTCATCGATAACGAAATTGAAAAAATTCTAAGTTTGAATTGAAGCAATTGAATCGAGTCTGGGTTTTCGAATTACCTGGGGATTCGTGTGAGAGTGGAAACCCTAATTTCCTCTGAATTCGAAGATTGAGTTTAAGCCATGGCGGTTTCGAATTGGGAAGTCTCTATTACGATGAGATACGCACGAGGAAAAAGTAAGCTACTGTTGAGATTTTTTTTTTTTTTAACTTTAATTTTCTTTGTTAATGATTTTGATAAATTGTTGCTTAATTCTTTGGTGAAGTTAGTTGAATTTTTCTATTGGTAATCAGTTTTTTTTTTGTTAGTCCACTTGCTCCATAACTAGGAGAATCTTTGAATTATTGAGTATGTTTCAAATTATCCATAAACAAAAACAAAATTTGTTTTATAATCTAAAATAGTATATATAAAATAATTAATTTATAATAGTTGGAGGAGAAAGTATGATTGATTGTCTCATCCACCTTCTCTTTCTTATTAAGATTTTTTTTTGTCATTCCAAATTTATATTGGCAATAGAATTTAAATATGGCTTTTAGTCTGTGATGCTTTTGATTATAGACTTCATCTTTTTTTATAATCGATAATTATATTTAGTGTTGGTTTTGTAGAGTTAAGATTAATATTTGGTTCGAATTGAGTGTTTCTATAGTTATTTTGTACTCTAAAAGGGTTATTAATAAAAACTTCTTCTTCTTTTTTTTGTCGACGGGTTATTAATAAAAGCATTTAACCAATAGATTTACAAATATACTTTGCATGTATGTTTATATTGGCAATAGAATTTAACCAATATATTTACAAATATATTTTTTGTCATTCCAAATTTATATTGGCAATAGAATTTAAATATGGTTTTTAGTCTATGATTTTGATTGTAGACTTCATCTTTTTTTATAACCGATAATTTTATTTAGTGTTGGCTTTGTAGATTCAAGATTAATACTCCATTCGAATTAAGTGTTTCTATAGTTATTTTGTATTCTAAAAAGGTTATTAATGATAACATTTAACCAATAGATTTATAAATATACTTTGCATATATGTTTATTTATAGTCATTCTAATTCAGAAAAGTATATAAATACAATTAATCTTATTACCAGGACCTTAATTTTAAATCAAATTTATAAGATAATAATATAAGCTTTATTGAAATAATGGGAAAGTATTTGATGTAGTACTGTAAAGTGGAAACTAGTGTAAACAAAAAGAGAAAATTTATTATATTTTTAAAAAAATTGAGTCCAAACAATTTTTAAAAATTTCAGCTCTATTTTTCCAAATAAGTATACTTGAGAAAATAATCAAATATAGGCCTATGAAAGAAAAGTGAAAGCCTATTAGTGATTTACACACATAGACTAAAAGCCCATAACAGTAATAGAGCTCCATATTATTGGGCTGGGTCTCTAGCTATCTAACCAATTTGTTCCCATCTCATCACATCAATATTTTCTTAGGTTTATCACCTAAACCGTTTCAAATTCTATCAAACATTTATACTCAATATTCTTTACTGTCTTAATCACAATTTCCATATTTTAATTACTAACAAATCGACATGAAAACAGTGTATCATGTGTCAAAAATGATACCCCAAATAAACATATATATATTTCCCTTTGTGTAATCAAATGTATGTTGTATAATCTTAATCTAATCCAAAAGTCTTAATGAGAAAAGTCAACAAGTCAAACGATGAACAGAGAAGTAAGAGGATGGAGGAAGAAGACAAAGTCCAATAAGGTTTACCCAAAAAGGTCCCAGCAGAAAGAGAGAGGAAAGAGTGCTAAAGACTTCATCTTTCACACTTCTTTTGTTCATTCCAATTAATATTAATTTTCATTATCATCAACCAAAACAAAAAGACTTTTCTTACAAATGTTAGGAGACTATTGACAAAACAACAGTTTTGGAGTTTCGTTATTATTATTAGCTACCCTTTCTTCTTTAGGGAATCTTTCTCCAAACTTTGGAGGTTCTCTTAAAGTCATTGACTCTTTCTTCTTTCACTCCATTTTGTACGTCTTTCTGGGTTTGCACTTAAAGCTCTCATCTTTTTATTACAGAGCTTAAAGTGAGTGAGTGATTGTGTTTTTAATGGGAGCTTGTTTCAGCAATCGGATCAAAACAGATATTGCTTCTAGTACTTGTGAGTTTTAAGTTTTTTAACCTTTGTCTTGTATTGTTTGCGGAGATTTCAATGATTTTTTGTGGTCCTGAGCTAGTAAGATTTGGATTTAATGAGGTTTGGTGTTCGAAGTAGAAAGATAAGAGGTTTCCATTTGTAGTAACTAAGAGTTGAATCTATGTTAAGTCATACTGTAGGCTAAGTAGAAATGGGTGTCACTTTTGGATTGATTTTCGCTAAAAAGGTTGTCTTTTTAGAACCAAACTCATAGGTTTTAGCTGCTTTTGTGTTCTGTAATTATGTGGTTTTGTGATTTAGCTAGATTTGGAGAATCCTAAAAGGCTAAAATCAGATTCATTAGGAATCTACATGCTATCTTTTGTGAAAGTTTTGTGTGTTCTGATGAGAGGAGAATTATTGTAGGGCTGAGCTCGAAATTTTTGAGTAGAGATGGGAGTAAGGGCTCGTCGACGACTTCCTTCACTTATATGCCTCGAACTGAAGGCGAGATTTTGCAGAATGCTAATCTGAAGATCTTTACTCTCAGTGAACTGAAGTCTGCAACAAGGAATTTTAGGCCGGATAGTGTGGTTGGTGAAGGTGGATTTGGTTGTGTTTTCAAAGGCTGGATCGATGAGACTACCTTTGCTCCTTCTAAACCGGGGACTGGGATTGTCATTGCAGTGAAAAGACTTAACAAAGATGGGTTTCAAGGTCATAGAGAATGGCTGGTGAGTCACATTTCTTACCAAATTTTTCACAATGTTGTTCGAAAAACCGAGTTATTGAATGTCTTTGTTGGGTTTTGTGACTATGGAAAAACAGGCTGAGATCAACTATTTAGGTCAGCTGGATCATCCTAACCTTGTGAAACTGATTGGATACTGCGTAGAAGAAGAGCACAGGCTGCTTGTATACGAGTTCATGCCTCGCGGTAGTCTTGAGAATCATTTGTTCAGAAGTAAGTTCAGATATTTTCAGAGAGACTGATGCTAATATGAGAATTTGCTTTTACAAAATGATTAATCTTCTTTTTTATTTCTCAAACAGGAGGAACATTCTTCCAGCCACTTTCGTGGAAATCGCGTATTCAAATGGCTATTGGTGCAGCCAGAGGACTTGCTTTTCTTCACAATGCTCAACCGCAAGTTATATACCGAGACTTCAAAGCATCAAACATCTTGCTAGATACGGTATGACACATGTTTGATACTTTGTGTAGCTTAAGTTGTTTTGAATGTAGCCAGTAGATTTATCTTTCAATTGTTTCTGTGTCTACAGCACTATAATGCAAAGCTCTCGGATTTTGGTTTGGCTAGAGATGGTCCAGTGGGTGACCAAAGTCATGTCTCTACAAGAGTCATGGGAACTCAGGGATACGCCGCTCCAGAATATATGGCCACAGGTATATATTATCATTCTATGATTACTGTGATCAATCCAAAGAACTTCAATACTGATATTTCTGTTAAATTTGAAAGGTCATTTATCGGTAAAGAGCGATGTGTACAGTTTTGGGGTTGTGTTACTGGAGTTGTTATCCGGAAGACGAGCAATCGACAAGAACCAACCAGTAGGAGAACACAATCTAGTGGAGTGGGCAAGACCTTACTTAACAAGCAAAAGAAGGCTTCTCCGAGTGATGGATCCTCGTCTCCAAGGTCACTACTCGTTAACCCGAGCTCTGAAAGTTGCAATTCTTGCACTCGATTGCATAAACATAGATCCCAAGATTCGACCGTCCATGGATGAAATCGTCAAGACACTTGAAGAACTTCATGTCCAAAAGGAAGCACCAAAAGAGCAGGAGAATGTTCCACCCACCAGTGAGAACAACAACGTCAGCAACTCTCCAGCTGTGCATTATCCTAGGCCTTCTATCATGTAACCATAAAAACGTACGATCTTTACCCGGTTTAGAGATGTATATACTCTATCTTCACCCACTTTCCAAGCATTGTATGGGAAAAATTCAAACTTTATAGTAGTAACCTTAGGCTTTCTTGCAATGTTACACATGTTATCACATACAAAATGTTATCAGGATAAGAAAACCACAGAAAACAAAAAGAGAAGCAAAGAAGTGAGATCTCGGCACACAATCAATCACTTGCTCATCGTCCTAACAATGCAACTCGATCCGACTGTACAGCTTGAGAAAGGTTGATATCGAAAAGCTCGCACCGAATAGGCATTTCAATCTCGTAGAACGGATTCTTCAAGACATAGTCCGTGTAGAGCTCGTAGATGTATCTAAGGAGACTCTCCATGTGAGGAGTTCCAGGTTCACAAACCACAAAGAACTTGGTTCCTGAGACACAAGAGAAACAACCAAATCAACAATCAAGAGAAGTAAACCATAAATGATGATGATGGAGATTACATTACAAATCTGTATTACCTGGAAGAGATTGGAAGCAATGGAGATCGAAAGTATCTGCTTCGAGTAACTCAATTCCAGAACAGCCATTAACAGGTGAAAGCTGCTGAGAAATGGCGTGCATTGAGTGCCATAAACTAGCTACTCTCAAGCTATCATTCGTATCCATCCTTCCCTTTGTTCCACAATCCTAAACACACACACAAATCTCTTAAGTTACACACAGAACAAATCAAAAACCAAATCCAAACACACTCTCTGAGTTCAAAATCTGTTCATTTCAAATTTCAATCGTGAACCAAATCAAACCCAAAAAAGTCCAATTTTTTTAGCAGCTAATCAGAAACCCTAAATCATTTCTTCTACAAAACCTAGTAATCTCCAAAATTTAATGATAAAAAGCGAAATCAACACCAATCAGCTCGAAATCAATTCTACAGCTACGAGATCAAGAACAAAATGAGATCTTACCTTGTAGAAAATCAAACCACCAGATTTGTTAATTATATAAAGACTGTAAATCGCCGCCATTTTTCTCCGATACTCCTTAAAGATCCAATCGGAGAAATCAAAAATCAGCGAAGACGATGAAGAAGAAAACTACACTTTTTAGATCTTGAATCAAACGACGTCGTTTTACTATCGATGGTCTCTGATCACGCCACGTAGCCTGATAACAAAAACGACGTCGTGGAAGTAAAGAAGTATTGTTAACGAATGGTCTCACAAAGAGCCACGTGAGTTAAATTTCAATTTCTCCACCAAAACGGTGTCGGTTTATTACTCTCTTCACCAACTACCTAAACGTCTGAAGAAATTAGAAAAGTATAAGTAAGACACAAAGAGTAAGAGACGAAAGAAGAAAGTAACTAAAAATGGCGGAAGAGAAGAGAAATTCAACGGTGGAGATTTCAGGATTAAGATTCACGTACCCAGGAATCGACGGTCATCCACCACCGGGATCGAAACCGTTAATTGAAGATTTCTCAATCACTCTCAATTCAAGCGATCGGTGTCTTCTCGTTGGATCTAATGGCGCAGGTTTGTGTTAAATGTGTGTGTGTTGAATTTGGGAATTGTGATTAGATTTTGATGAGATTTGGGGGATTTTTTTGTAGGGAAGACGACGATACTGAAGATATTGGGAGGGAAACATATGGTGGAGCCACATATGGTTAGGGTTCTTGGTCGATCTGCGTTTCATGATACTGGCTTGACTTCTTCTGGTGATCTTTGTTATCTAGGTGGCGAGGTTTGTGAATTTGGAATCACAGAATTTTTATTTAGAAAATGCTTGATTCTGAGTTTTGGTTTTGAATTTGGAGCTTAATTTGAATTTGGATTTGTTACAATTTCCGCATTTGTGAAGCTTGAAATCGAGAATTTTTGTTTTCGTGTCGGTTTGATTTGTGTTTTATGGAGGGAATTTTGGATGGTTGTGGAGTGGTGATGATTTTGTTTACTGAGAAATGTTTGATTTTGAGTTTTTATTTTGGGATTTGGATTTGTTTCAGTTTTATCCTTTGTGGAGCTTGAAATCGAGAAATTTTTGTTTTTGTGTCGGTTTGATTTGTGTTTTATGGAGGGAATTTGGATGGTTGTGGAGTGGTGATGATATTGTTTACTGAGACTTTTGTTTTGAATTTCTTGTTTGTTGTAGTGGAGGCGTGATGTTGCGTTTGCGGGATTTGAAGTTCCGATACAAATGGATATTTCGGCGGAGAAGATGATATTTGGAGTGGCTGGTATTGATCCTAAGAGAAGAGATGAGTTGATCAAGGTGAGTATAAATAATTTGTAATGTGAGTTTTGGTGAAATGGTTAAGGTTAATTCTTCTTTACATGTGATTCTATGAAGTTTGGGGAAGGATTCAAAATATCAAGAACATAAGTATTTGTCATAGTCTTAACTCATCTTGTTCCTTTTGAATCCGCCTGATATTCCATTGTTGTCACATACCAAACTTACTAGCATTTAATTGTTTGAAGTATCTTGGAATGAAAAAGTTGGTACCTTTTGCAACAAATGCATGTGATTCGACCTTTCTGTGTTGTTCTAATAGTGAGTGGTTCAGGTCTTGGATATTGACATCTCCTGGAGATTGCACAAGGTATCTGATGGACAAAGAAGACGTGTCCAGATTTGTATGGGACTCCTTAAGCCTTTCAAGGTAACACCATTTATTTTGTGAAACACAGAACAAAGATCATAATATCATGTTTTGAAAAATGAATATGAGACATTTTACTGAATCCAACTTTCTTGAATCGTCTACAGGTTCTCCTTTTGGATGAAATCACTGTTGATCTTGATGTTCTCGCAAGAGCCGACCTTTTGAAGTTTCTGAGAAAGGAATGCGAAGAACGAGGAGCAACAATCATCTACGCGACTCATATATTTGATGGCCTAGAGGAATGGCCAACTCACATTGTAATATAACAAACTATCTTTTTTTCTGTTTTTTGCTCCTATGCTATAGAACAACTCCTAACAACATCTTCCATTATAGGTATATGTAGCAAACGGGAAGTTACAGTTAGCATTGCCAATGGAGAAAGTGAAGGAGACAAGCAAGAAGTCATTGATGAGAACAGTTGAGAGTTGGTTGAGGAAAGAAAGAGACGAAGAGAGAAAGAGAAGGAAAGAGAGGAAAGCTAATGGTCTTCCGGAATTTGAATCACGAGCTGAAGAAAGCCGTGTGACCGGTGATCCAGCTCGAATGCTGAACAATGGCTGGGCCGCTGGGAGACTTCACTCTACTATTGCAGGTGGTGAAGATAACTTCGTCTTTAGCTCAAACAGAGTTCTCAGATAAGTTATGCAAAGGGAGAGACCAACTCCATTGGAGCAAAAGGGGGAATAATATTATATTTCTGTTTTTCTTACCACTAATAATTTATGTTTTTTGGAATCTGAATTTATATAATTTTTTTTTATAATTCTATTTTAGTTTTGTAATGGAGGGGTCAAGAGTGAGTTGAGAGATTGTAAAAGTTCCTCTGTATTACTATGATTTAGCTGATTTTTTACATTGCAATGTTATTTTTCTCTCAAATCATTTACATAACAAAATCCTAAATATCAAAATTCAACTATCTAAAGCTCATCTATTACTACATTATGTTCACTTTGATCTTTTGATCCATTTGTTGTTCCACTCAGGCAAATGAGATTAAGTTATGGACCTGCCAATCAAACTGGTTTCACCAATTGCTTATGAAACATTTGTCGAAAAAATATTGGATAACTTGTCTTGGTACGGCTGGACCCAAGATGCAAGGTAAAAGTTAGCACAGTCTACTCAGTTGCTAAGCCCATGAAAGGCCCAGTAATGATTCACTTCGGCCTATCATATTTGACAAGTGTGTTTTTGTGGGGTGAGACGTTTCTAATGTCTCAATGGACCGAGACGTTTCTAACTCTCTATCATCCTTTTATATTTTTATTATTTTTTATTCTATAATTTCACCAATAAATAAGCTTTAAAATGTTTAGAAAAGAGTCTCAAATTATAAAATGTTTTTGTAAAGTTTTATGCTTAAATGTAACTAATCATGAGCAGATATATGAATACTCTTTTAAAGTTTTAAGCTTAAATGTAACTAATTATGTTTCATCTTCGTATTCATATATCTGCTCATGATTAGTTACATCAATTTCTATCATAAATAAATCAGTAAGGTTTTTTGCTAAAAATGGAAAAGAAATCGAGAATTGCCACACTTGTGAACGTCTGTAATTTTCCTACATCGTCTATTTGGTTTTTTGTTCCTTTGTGCCGAAAAATTTAGATGCTTTTACGATGAGATAACAATAGGATTTATGCTCCTCCACCGTCTTTAATCTTTCTATCTTTTTGCCAACAAAATATATCCATTAATTTCGTCTTCTTCTTTTTCTACATTCGTTCAGGTAAACCGACCAAATAGACAACCCCCATATTTTCTATTTATTCATACATCCCCACATACCACATTTTGGGTGTGTATTACTATTACTAGTCATAGCAACTTAAAAACATATATTCTTTATAATAAAAAAAGTTGTGATAAAAAATATATGATATTGATAGGTTGATCGTGATTTCCTTTTTTTTTCTATTCGCAAATAACAATGCAAGAGATGATGATATTCGTAAACTATGATTTGTAATCTAGTCATTTATATTGTGGTATCACCATCTGGAAAAGACTGTAATTTTTATTTGTAAAGATGAAGATATTTGTATATATTAGTTTTTTTTTAAATACCATATTTACCATAGCCCGACACAATCATACAACAAGTCATAAAAACAATTATCTTCGTTTAACTCATTTTATGATTTAATATATCTTTTAATTTGATGTTTTTCGTTAAAACTTTCCTTTTTTGTTTTTTTACATAAATAAAATTCAACAAGATATTTCACTTTTGTAGAATCCTGAATCTATCTTTATTTTGAGCTTGCTTTCAATTATTAGAGACTGATGTAATTTCCACTCGCAAGCAATGACAATTATATTGTGTCTGTTTCTCTAAACTATTTTGTGATTTTCTTATGATCGTTATATTATTGGACAATTTTTTTTAACAATCATTCATAGGATATACAATTATATATTGACGCATACCTCATTTCGAAGGAAGTAGAAAGTAACGCCATTGCTATTACATCATGGACTGATGGTATCAAAATAGGATGTATCTAGATGTTAGCATATAAAAACATGTGTCATGGAACTAAGAAAATATCTACCGATGATAGAAAAGCATTAGACATTTGGTTGGTCCAACAAACTAAATTATCAGCATATAAGATAAGATAAGATTCTGTAAAATCTTATTCAATATCTTATATTACATTTTTTTGTTATATTTCTCTCTTATAAATTGGTGATCGCAGGCTGCACATGATGATGGTGTAAGGCATTTACATCACATCACATGAAATCTATTCTCCTTTGATATTTACCTCTCACATAAGTACAGGCCAATAATACGTATGGTACACCGTATATACCAGAACTTTAGACCATATAAATCCATAGATTTTGTTCGTATATGTTTGACTGATCTAGAGTATAGTGACTTATATATAAATAGCATATGCATCAGTTAAATTCGTATTGCGGATCATATTTGATTGTTCCACTTGATGACTTTGAATTAGAAGTCCGTTTTTTCATAAAATGAATGTTGTGAATATTAAATAAACATGCTAATGCAATATACAAAACGTAGGTATTGAGAAAAATAGCCAATCATTTTAATTATATAAATCGAAAATCCAAGTTTTCTTAATATGGATTATATATATACTTAATACAATCAGAGTGTAAAGGAGAGCTGCGGGCTACATTAATCTTTATCCCAAGCCTTTCCCTTTTGCAGCCGCTTCAGCCTCACTACAATTACATAACCAAACAAAACACAAAACACACCAAAAACAAACCCTAGTCTTTAGAAGTAAAAATTCTAACTTCCAAACCAAGCAATCCCAATATCTTCCCTGAGAAAATAAGGGAAAATTGGTAATAAAAACCCCAATTTCAAATCATAACTAAACTTAAAAAGGACTCGTAAATATATTTATAATTATAAGGAAAAGAACTTCGATACTTTTCTTCGATTTTTGTTGATTTTATAGAAATCAGACGCGGAAATTCTTGCCAGAGAAGGTTTGTCCAAATTGCCAGTTACTCGGAACAATGTTGTTGGAGGTAGAGCTTCGGCCATCAGAGGTTTTAACTCGGAAAGAAAGTTTTTGGCCGACAAGAACCGCGTTAGACTGCCAGTTTTGTCCCCAATTCCGGCTAAGGTCTAACCATCCTGTGTTGGTTCCTTTGACACTCACTTTCACAACGTTTCCAGCTCCAGCCACATTGGTGATCAGAATCAAGTTGAAGTACTTGTGTCCATTAATTGTGAATCTTATTCCTCCCTTCTTCCTACATGGGATCCTACAACCACCAAGACAAAACAAAAAGTATTGTTAGTTATGTCTGAAAATGTTTAGTTATTGTATTTCAATAGTTGCAAAAGGTTAATAGTTACAAAATAATATCAAAATAGTTGACTAGATATAGACATTTTTAAATATTTTATACTAGCATGTTTTGGCGACCCAACCCGGTTTTGGGTTATGTACATATGTTGATGACCCGGCAAATGTATGGGTTAGAGTGATGAAATGTCGAGGATTTGGCTGACTTCAATGCTAAAGAAAAATAATGTTTCTTGATTCTAATGGATCGAGATGTGTGCAAGCATGTGTGATAAAATGACTACTAAATCATTCTCTAGATTTTAACCTGGATCCATAATTAAATAACCGACCCGGTGTAAAAAAATGTTTTTGTAAATGACATTAGAAAGGTTAGGTTCGTTAGTTAAAGGTTAGGCTTTAAAGAGATTAAAAGACAGAAAAGGTGATTGCATAAACTCAACTAAAACATTACGTTTATAGAAATAAATTAAATTTTTGTGTTTGGTTCCCAAGAAAGAGTAAAGAAAAGAATACACAACTTTCTTGGAAAAATAAGAAAAGAAGAAAATGGAATAAAGTATTAGAGTGAACATGCGAAGGCTCTGAAAAATCTTCAAGATCACAGATTCAAAGTTTTTGGAATCCTAATTTTTTAAAGTGTATAACTTAGAAACATAATAAAAGATCTTCTAACATGTTTGACTGACAAACACTAGGCGATTTTATCGAATCAATCTAAGAAATAAGTTAAATAAAAAAATACGATAGACTTCTTTTAAAAATATAACTGGTTCTATAATAAGTGTTTCTCAAGTTAGTTTTTATTATTATGACTCAACATAGTAAAAAAGGATTAAAAACAGAGTAAAAACAGAGTGGACTAGAGAAAGAGAGATGAATTTACCTGCGGTATGAGACAGGGACTATACCAGCTTTATACTTAGCAATGGTTAGAAACATAGGCATGGCAAGATCAAAATGTTCACGAGGAGGGTTACACCAACCACCATTGTCACTAGCTTGAGCAAAGTTAGGTGGACAAAAGTTAGTAGCAGTGATTTGGATCGTTGGGTTTCCAGGAAGACACCAGCCTGGATCATTGACACATTTGATCTCAAAGCAAGCTCCACAACTCAAACCATTGTTGAACAGGGCTGTACTCAAAGCTGCAGTGTTTGTGTTGTAACCTTGAGCATACAAATTGCCATATCCACACGCACCACCTACACAAACAAAACATGAGTTTATAATTTTTTGTATTAAAAACATGACTTTGTATCTTACTATTATAGAGATCTTAATTTATTCGAGTTACAAAAGATTAAAGAAGGTAAAGTTTAAACTGTTAATACAGAAAAGGAAAAATTATCTCTTATTCGAAATTTCAAAGGTACTATGATACGAAACTTGTAAAAAGAGACTAAAACGAATAAATAAGTTTATGTAGCGTATATATCTGTTTATGTAATAATTTGTTTTTTGAAAGCTACGTATACTTTATACTGACTTTGTATTGTAACCTCGATTTGAAATCAGTGAAATAGAGAGAAAGTGTGTTACCCATAGTGCCTGAAGCGTCAGCCTCGCCATAGAAGGTAGCATGAGCATTAGTCCAAGGACCTCCGGTGTAAACTCCAGGGATTCTAGCCTCGACTGTGGTGGTTGTTAAGGCAACAACCACCATAACTGTCATTACTAACACTACTTTAGCCGCCATTTTTCTCTAAGGTAGAGAACAAAAATGTGTTGAGTTTTTTGTGTAAGAGAGAAAGAGAGAGAGTGGAGAAATGAGAGTTGTGTGAGGGAGGAGGAAGGTTAGGGAGGCTACTTATGGAGGCAGAGAAGAGGAGGCTTCATTTGAGTTTACGGCTTTATTTTATTATTTTTTTCTATTTAAAGTATTTTTTAAAAGAGAAAATAGTATGTTATTGTATTGTTTTACCAAAGAAAATGTGATTCCGCATATTTTTATTCGTGGATATAAAATTATATAATGATATTTTTTATTATATTCCACCGAACTCTCACGAGAGTGCATGTCAAAGTGTTCAGTCACGATTTGGTCTTAAGTTCAAAATTTACATTTCCAATGAATTTAAGTAAATTTATGAGTCTTTTGGAATGCTGAAGTTGTTATGGATTGGTTTTCTGAACTTTCAATTCGGTTTTAACTATAATAATTTGGAGTAGATGTTAATTATTCAAATATTATTACGTTTTTGTTTCCTCTGTAATAAATTTGGTTTTACTTATAACAAAAAAAAAATTAACCATGATTTATAGTCTAGAAAGCAGTTTGTACTATTGTCAATATATTATTGTTTGACTTCGAACTCACCTTAATGCATAATATTGTTGACAAACAAAATACAATTTTTTTCTAAGCTTGTTTTATTTGTTCCACTAAATATATATCCATGCATATATGCTTATGAATTTAAAAAATAATCCATTAATTAAATGATGAAAAGATAAACTGTGGAAAACCGTCCAAATGTTTATCTCAAAGGAATACGAAAAAGTTATATTTATTATGAAAATGGTAAATATCTCTTTTTGATACTTATTCTTCTAAAAGAACCAACTATACACTTGTTTCTGACTTTCTATAAAGCAATAACACAAAAAATCTGCTTTACCTTTCCGTCATCAAAAGTTTTGGTATTTATAACTTTTATTCGAGTTTAGGTTTGGCCATTAACTCTATCAACTAAAAGTGAATGATCTAAAAAGAACAAGAACAGAGAAAAACCTTAGAATCTGTACATGTAAGTTCATTAGCTTTTCTGTTTAATTACTCTTTCATCTTAATTAATTACTTTTGCCAAATTTTATTTTAGATAGGCAATTGAATGGTCCAGTAATAAACATTTTACGGCTGCATGCATTAAAGTTAAATAAAACCACCAAGCGCACGTCATGCGAGTTATTCCCACGCATTAACATTCATGCAAAAAAGGAAAAAAATTAATTTTCTTTTTCTTTTTGTGTTTTGGGAATTGTTGCGATCTGCGTCACACTGACCGTAACTGATAACTAATTAACCAAAAGTGATAATATGACGAATTCACAAAAATATACTCCTTTTTCTTTTTGTGTTTTGGGAATTTTTGTGTTAAAGTATTGTTTAACACAAAAAATTTTGTGTTAAAGAAACCCACATTTAAGTTAAAGTATTGTTTTCTTTTTCTTTTTTTCACTTCCAAGTTATAAAGTCACGAGTTATACTCGAAGTAAAATGTGGGGTATTGTAAAGAATGACATTTATTTGAAATCTAAAGTTTTAAAGTCCAATATTGTGAGTTGTTGAAAGGTTTATAAAATCCTCGGTTTAACCATTTTGTTTTACCTCTAATGAAAACTCATAAAATCATATCGGTTGTAAAATAAGGACTATCCATATGTCATTTCTTCAGTCAAAAATAATGTTTTATTTTAAATCTATTACAAAATTCGATGAATAAATCATAATTTATCGAGTATTAAATCTCGGATCACTCTTGTTAAAAAAAAAATAGCACATAGGTAATCCACACCATATGATAGCTCAAAATGGTATAGTAGCTTTTTTTCCTCTATAAGCTTTTTTGGTATTTGGCCCATAGTTTTTCCAAATGGAGACTATGCAAGTTCGATTTTTTGTTCATTTTCAACATTAAAAAGTAGGAAAATGTCACCACAATAACAAAAATGCATCATTGTTTATTCATTCATTGTTAGTCAAGTTAAGAATTATTATCTTTGTATATAGTATATGCTAGCTATAAGCCAAAGAGATAGCAAAAGCACGTGGTCCGCACATGGCTACCTCATGCATTTTTAATTTAGTCAATCTTGTGAGTTATGACCAATTAGAAAATCCCACATGAATCAAAACCTTACGATCCAATCCAGTCCATTTTATTACACTACAAAAAAATCATTGAATATATATATATAATAAAAGTAGAACAAATATAAATGGTTACAAAAGATTTGAAAACACTCTTAGATATTATAAGATCTGAAATATAAATGAGAGTGTCCGTATAAGTACACGGAAACTACGGTATCACATTTAACAGAACCATGCGTCGATGTAGTTTGGTTCTCTAACTGATTGTGGGGTTCATCTTCACGTTTTACTACATACAAACTTATGCATATACATAATTTTTTTTTTTTACGTGTGACCTATTTAAGTGAATGCATGTAAGTGGGTTAAAAACAACATGAATAAATGTTTGTTGATGGATTAAACCAAAAAAAAAAAAGTGATTTGGATTTTACCGATCCTTGTCGCTAATTAATTTTCCAGGTTTAAACAAGAGTTAATAATTTAACCGGTTAAAATATTACATAAAATCTAGCTAGAAATCGTTGGTTTAAATGATTTTCGAGACTACGGAACCATATATAACATACTATAATACTGAACATAGTTTAGAGGTCTCTCCGATTTAGCATAACCGTTTGAATGGTATGTGTATTAAATTTTGGATAAGTGGTGATAGTTTTGACTAATCTAATGAGAATAAGTAGATCATTCAATTTTGATTTACCTTGTAATTTTTCATAAGTAGGAACTATTAAATCATCAGCACCATTTTATTTTTTGTCTTGCTTTAAAAGGTTAAAATGGGTGCTCTTAGGAAATGTAATGTATTATATATGTGTTATTTTTGTAAACATCCAAAAGTGGTATTCATTTTGATCTAAAGATATTTAAGAAAAACATGGAGCCACACAGAAGTGTTACCAATTTCTTGTTAAGGAGGTGGATAAGTTGGTCCGAACATGGGCGGATCTACAGTGATCATTATAGGTGCACGTGCCCCCACTAAATATATATATTATTTTAAAGATATGTATCATATGTTAGGTGGATTGGTTGATGTGTTCCATGCCAATATAAAGGTCTCCTATAATTTTCTTTCATTTTTATGTTTTTGGTTTTTGCCCCATAAATTTTTATCTTTAATTTTTTTTTTTTTGAAAAGTTTATCTTTAAAATTTGCCTCCACTAAAATTTTATTATGGATCCGCTCCTGGGTTCGAAATCGCATGGCCTCCATCCGGCTTCTAAGTGATCAGAGATATTAGAAGGCTTTTCAGCTTCTGTTTGCATCAAGACAGTCTCGAGCATAACACTCTGTTTCAAACATGCATTTATTTTAATCTACTGTAAAACAATATTTTTATTTTTAAAAATTTAATTTTAACCAATTTTTTTAAAAAGAAGATATTTAAGAAAAACACTCAATATCACAGTAAATAAAACATACTAAAACGAGTTATTGATAAAAATGTTGATTTAATAATCAACATGCACCAAACTCTACAAATTGTCTATATAATATATGAATGTGTAAAAATATACTATGATACTTGTTTATAGAAACTATTCGACCACTATATCCATGTGGCTTCATTTATTGCCATACTATTTTACAAATTCTTTAAATTCTATAAATAATAATTGATCTCAAGGTACGTACGTAAGCCATTAACTCTTAGGCCCTGATAGGGCTTCCACATTAATATATTTCTTAATACTATACGTTACGTACACCATAAATGTCTTCACACTTTTGTTGGGTTTTTGTCGATTCTACAAATTGTATTCTAATTACATTGTTTACACATATCTCGTGTGTTAACTTAATGTAATTAAACCATAAGAAGTCAAAGTAAGTCAGAGATTTGTTTCAAGTAAAATTCCAAGAAGTCACATGTGGTATTAGTTTCCAAGAATGTTCACTTAGAAGAACTAATTATTTATGGCATTAGACGACAATTTGTGCTAATTTGTTACTATTTACCACATGTGAGTGAGTTAATTTGTTAATCGATGTTGTAAACGTATCGATGTTGTAAACGTACGTTATAGTTTTATTTTTATGAGGAGCTAGTTATAATTAACTAAAGATAATGCATGTGCAATCAATAGTTTAGGTTAGTTTTAGAAGCAAAACAAATCCTTAGATCTCACTTCGTCCGTACCACTTGACATCGAGCATTAGTTTAGTGTTCTCCAATGTATAATCGAAACCGTCAACTTACTTTTTTCTTGTTTTAATTAATTCCTAGTTGAGTTTAATTATATAATTATATAGCGTTCATTAATCATTTTTTCCTTTTCAATAGGAATAGGGAAGAGATTTTCGACATAATCAGTTTCTTGATATTTTTTTATAAATTTCACATAACATATAGTCTCATCCAAAAAACCACTCAAATCATTGATTTTTAGGTTTTGATTGAGATTGGCTAAGGCATTTTATTAGTCATTGGTTTAAGACCAAGTCATGTATATTTTCTAAGAGATCCACAACAACATGTTG
The DNA here is from genome assembly GCA_900406295.1 of Aurinia saxatilis. NCBI lineage: Eukaryota > Viridiplantae > Streptophyta > Magnoliopsida > Brassicales > Brassicaceae > Aurinia > Aurinia saxatilis. The sequence goes on from OVAP01000620.1 coordinate 31,583, forward strand.
TATGACCTCGTCTAAAGAGTCACTCGAACTAGCAATCTAATTCCTCTATAGAGAGAGACCAGTCGTTGCTAATACATCTCTAGAAGACATAAAGCATTCCTCCCACCAAAAATCGAACTCGGGGCACATGAAATATAACTCCCACTTAAGCCACCTGAAGTAAATATCTTGTGGTAATTTTTTTATGGACGAGAGATGGCGTGATGCGATGCGATTCGAGGTTGATGCACTTGAGGAACTTGGCACGTGGACAATTGAAGCTTTACCGGAAGGCAAACATGCTATTGGAAGCAAATGAGTCTTTACTGTGAAGCTTCGTGCGAATGGTACTGTGGAAAGGTACAAAGCACGTCTTGTAGCATTGGGGAATCATCAAGTGGAAGGCAGTGATTTTAAGGAGCATTCGCACCTGTGGCCAAAATGACATCAGTGCGTTCCTTTCTTCAGGTGGTGTCTTCTCGTGATTGGGAGGTTCATCAGATGGATGTACACAATGCGTTTCTCCATGGAGATTTAGAAGAGGAAGTATATATGAGGCTTCCACCGGGTTTTCGTGGGTCTAATCCCAAGCGTGTATGTCGTTTGTGGAAATCTCTATATGGTCTTCATCAATCTCCGTGGTGCTGGTTTGCCAAATTACGAACGGCCTTGCTGGAATACGGGTTTACTCAATCGATTTCCGAGTACTCATTGTTTGTTCTTGCTAAAGGTCCGGAGCGTGTGATGGTTCTTGTCTATGTTGATGATCTTATAATTACGGGTA
>OVAP01000621.1:0-32317 GCA_900406295.1 Aurinia saxatilis
ATAATTATATATTTATCGTAATAAAACCGGTAAAATATGAGGTATATCACTTATTGCATTACTTTTCTATTGATTTGGTTGATGAATTCCTTAGCCATGTCTGAGTAATTCACTTGTTAGGCTTAGGGTTCAGTANTTAGCCATGTCTGAGTAATTCACTTGTTAGGCTTAGGGTTCAGTATGTTAGGATGTTTTAACTATGGTTTTAGCATATTACATGTCTCTTTAGATTTATTCTTCTCAAGCGTGTTCTTAATGCATTGTTTAGGGTTGACCATCTTAAACAATTGATTTAGGGTGATTTATCATACATGAGAGTGTTGATAAATCCATGGAATTAACCTTAANGGACAATAGACTTGCATGATTTCATGTTTAAGAATTAATTGAAACATGTCTTTCTGTCCGAGAGGTGTCATGGTGTCGATCGACACTGATCGATTTCCAGCCATAGGTTATTCATCTTAACTGAACTTCCCAACAGCCTAGCAGCTTTTTAATAGATTTAAAACCCCTCCAAACCATACTTTGTGATAGTTTACAGTAGGAAACCTTAAAACCAATTACTTGCATTTATTTAGAATTTATTTAAATTAGTTGCATATTTATTTCGGTCTTTGTGGGATTCGATCCTTTAGTACTATAACTACATTTGCTGTGCACTTGCAGTTAGAAATACATAGGGAAAAACTTTGTGTATCAAGTATGAGATGAGAGCATTTGGGTAGGATTGTCGAGATGACCATCACAAAGTTGCAGCCTCTAAGTTGTGGTACAAGTAAGCGAGTTCCTAACTTTTCAAACTTATTTTCCTTTCTTGCCATATTTTTTGTTTGAGGACGAACAAAGCTAAGTCTGAGGGATTTAATAGGGCTGATATTTTAACGTTTTTTATATGAATTTTTTGTGCTTTTTATGAAGAAACTATTTGATTTAGAACATAAACCACTGGATTTTGTATTTCTCTGTTTGCAAAATATTTTTGTGAAAATAATGCATTTTAGGTCACACATGAGCATTTTCTATCAAGTCCAACAAATCAACATCAGATGTTCAGGCTCAGATGAAGGATATGTTTGTTTTGGATTGAAGTGAAGAGTTAGGACAATCAAGTCACGTGAGTTAGCTGTCACATGGGCTTGGAATCAAGTGGCTAGCCCTCAGGAGTAAGAAGTTAAGCCCAAATCATTGAAGATGTATCCAGAAGCCCGTATGAAATGAAGGCCTAATCGACCGGAGAAGAGGCCCACCGATCAAGACCCATTAATCCAAAGAAGCTTTAGAACAAATTCATATAAGGACCGTTGAATCCGGGGAGATATCAGAATATGTTGGAGATTACACAGAAGATACTGAATCTCCAGAAGACGCGTTTTGGATATCAGTCGATCGAATATATAATAATGGTGACCGATCAATCAGAACCGGATATACACAAATATTTGGATCTCAATCCAAATCTCTTCCTGATTTATCTCGTCCAACTGCTCGATCCTCTCTCCTATAAATACAGACGACTGAAGCCAGAGAGAAACATCACCACTTACAAACCTTCCAGGCATCCAGCCTAAATAGTTTACAGTTTTCTTTCATTGTTTCTTCATTTTTATGCTACTTTGATCATTGCTTTAAGGACAAAGTTTGTAATCTCTGCACTCCAGAGAAGCTATTCTGAACCCTCTTATATAATAGCAATTTTCATTGTCATTATGTTTGCTTTTAGCATGATTGAGTAGTCTCTTAGTTAAGAATAGGGTTTTGCTACGAGAAATCATGGTTTGGTATATATGCAATATGGTTGTGTAATGATTAGTTTATAAGCTTACTTTCATATCAGATCTTAATACAATCATAGGATAAATCTGCTAATAATACACCACTTAAAGAAAGATATCCAGAACTTGATAGTGAAAGCTTTACTATTTATAGTTTAGTAAAATTTGATTTCTTGAACTTAATGCCTAGATTAATTGGTTGATCAGCTCATAGGTTCTCTTTCTGAAAAGATATATGTTAGAGTTAACTCGGATATCAATTGAACTAGATTGGCTAAGCCTAACCATAAGGATAGTCATTTAATAGTGATTTCAACTATATAGCTTTAACTAGGATATTTACACTAGCTATTACCCTGAATAATTCAAACCGTGATCCTCTGATGTATTGTCTGACTTCCAAAGGCCTTTATTTCTTGATTAATCTCACGTTTTATTTTCCTTTAGCATTTTTTTAGGCACTGATTGATCGACCGCATTATCTACAATCGACCGAAAGGCGTTTTCATTGATCGACCAGTTCAAATTGTCAATCGACCAAAAACCAAAACCACTTCATATTGTTGCTTAGCTCGAGTGAACTTGGACGTGCTACTGCGTACACTCTGCTCCCTGTGGATTCGACCCCTAAGTATTACTGTGAGACCTGTGCGCTTGCAGGACCTATTTTGGGCGAAAACTAAATCCCCATCACTTACTTTCATATCAAATCTTAATTCAATATTAGGAAAAACTTGCTACCAATACACCACTTAGAGTAAGAGATCCAAAACTTGATAGTGAAAGCTTTACTATTTAATAGTTTATTAGAATTTAATTTCCTGAACATAATGCTTAGATTGATTGATTGATCAGCCCATATGTTCTCTTTCTGAAAAGATATATGTTAAAGTTAAATCGGATATTAATCGAACTAGATTGACTAAGTCTGACCATAAGGATACCCAATTAATAGTGATTTCAACTATATAGCTTTAACTAGGATATTTACACATGCCACTACCCTGAATAATTCAAACCGTAATTTTCTGATGCATTACCTGATTTTCTAACGCTTTGATACACAAAGTTCTACCCTATGTATTTCTAACTGTAAGTGCACAGCAAATATCAGTTATAGTACTTAAGGATCAAATCCACGAAGACGGAAAAACTAAACAAACTAATTTAAATAAATTCTAAATTAAAGCAAGGATGTTGGTTTTGTGTTTTACTAACTAACACAAACAATATGTAATTTTAAGGAGTTTAAATCAATTATAACAAACACTAGGCTTTGGTTACTTTAATTAAGAATCAATTATGAACCTAAAAATGGGTAGTGTCGATCGACACTGATGTGGTGTCAACGTGCAAAGAGTATGTAAACCTTAACTCTAGAGCATGACCAATTCAAACAAGCAATCCAACTCTCGTTGAGATTTACTATCTTAATTTAAACCCTAGAAAAACCAAATCTCTCTGAGAAATCCTACTGGAGTTTAAACTAGGATTAACAAACCGATTCCATTATTCACTAACTATTCTAAACCAAATCTCTTTGAGAAAAGATAGCTAGCTCTCTTAAGATTCATTCCAGCAATTTATTAGCACTCTCATGCATAATAAATTCCCTAAGATCTAGACTTTAGATGATCAAGCTAAAGTTTAGCAATACGGACAATCTAAGAGAAGATATAATCAATGGTACATAAATTAAGCTTAAGGTAAACAGAAAATCATCCTAATCTAAGAACCGTAAACCTAACTAATGAACTACTCAAGCATGGCCAAGCAGTTCATCATGCAATAATTGAATGAAAGCAATATAAATTCAATAAAAGGGTTTAAGAAAATCTTCTCCCAAAACTCTCTCCAAAGAATAATAATGCATAAGCCTAAACAATGACTTTATAAAAGTATTTATAGGGTCTAGGACGAATTTTAGGTTTAGGGAATTAATATAAAAGATTTAGGAAAAAATTGTGATCTTGAGATTTGAGAAAAAAAAATTTTTCTGCCCGCCAGAATGATATGTCTTCACTAAAACCGTCATATCTCCTCAACCAATAATCAGAATGATCTGAAATCACCACCAAAGTGAAGTTAACTCAATTTACTACGCCGTGTCAAAATTTGAGATTAACATTCCTTCGGGAAGATCTTCGTCTGATATGATCTTTAAGGGACTTTGGACAGCTTCAACATTGTCTCCACATATTTGCTTCCTTTTGCTCCATAATTATTTCATAATTCACCAAAAGTCTCAAATTCGTCCATGTATCTAAAATGATTCATTTGGACTCAATAATAATACATAGACTCGATAAAATAAATAAATATTGTTTTATTAGTGTAAAAACCGGTAAAAACTAGGATATATCACACCTTTAGTATTTGATTTTCTCACGTTCTATTTTGTTTTAGCATTTGCAGGCATCAATCGATTGAACGCATAATCTGCAATCGACCGAAAGACGCACCAAGCGATCGATCACACAGTCGATCGAGAATCACCAACATACCTCATATTTGTTGCTTAACTCGAGTGAATTTGGATGTGCTACTGCATACACTCTGCTCCTTGTGGATTCGATCCTAAAGTACTACATCGAGACATGTGCGCTTGCAGGACCTATTTTGGGTGAAAACTAAATCCCCATCAGGCTACTGAGAATTGGATTTTCCAGCTTTCACTGTTGTTGTCATCTTTTTAGGGTTGCATTCTCGAGAGTGAAACTGAACACATTGAACCTTTTGCGAGATTGCTTCGAGTGTGTGACTAAGACACACTCGTATGTCTTTCTGTTCGGGTGAGCCGGAAAACCGAAATAGGTTTTACTGAAACCGAAACTGATACATCGGGGAATTGAAACCCCATTGAGTTATTAGCCTTGTACCCAAACCTAAACCAAATTTTATGTCGGGTTCGGGTTTCGGATACGATTTATATGTCCATGCCTACTTACTCAAATAATAGGCAAGGGACTGTTACAAAAAAAAAATTTTGAAATAAAGATTTTCATCCGAGCAAATAAATAAAGTAAATAAAGATTTTCATATTTTGATCATTGTTCTTTTGAATAAAAACAATTATTTATCACCAGTTGATTTAAAGTATTTTAAAACTAAAACCTATATTTACAATCAACATATCTATAACATAAAATCTACAAACACTAAAATTTACAAAGTACTCAAACCTATGTCTTAATCTCTACAACGAAAAATCTAGAGTTGCACTGTTGCAGCCACAGTCAATCTGGCTCAGAGTTATACAAAGGGTGTGTTCTTTTCACAATCGCTGCGGCTGCGGTAACAATCAACAATAAAGCCTAAAACAAATTTTTTTTGGGGAAGATCATTTGCGCAGCGATAGAATTAACTTAAAAACTATGACACTTAAAGAGTCGGTGATGTCGCTCAAAATTTCAGCGTTGACTATAGTTAACACTGTTTGCCTGCCACCTTAATCGCAGCGTCTATCCAAGTGTGTACACGTCATTATCTTGTCGCAGATCGACCTCTGCTAAAAAAAAACACCTGCATTTGTAAAATAAGGTAGGGTCACGTGGCGATAGAAAAGCAAGAAAACATCAATCAACATCTAAAAACGTTTTTGGTAGCCAATCTAGCTTCTCCACTAGTGATACACAAAATAGGTCAGAGAGGTAGTTCGTGTGTTTAATGAGTAGTTCGATAGTAAGAGGTGGGCTGAGACCTTCGTTCTTGTAGAGAGTTCAGACAATATTTCTAGATTTTATAGCTCGTTTCAAAAGGGCAACGTAATAAAAAATTGAGGTCGGAGATCTTTGTATTTAAGTTCGGAAACTGTAATACAAAGTGTAGCTCAGAGCTTAGAGTTTTCTCCAATCCCCAAAAAGGTTCAGATCCCCAAAACAATGATTACAGGAGAATATTTATAGTTAAAATAGACCGACATAGAATATTTACCATGGTTAGTTCGCTTAACCATGGTAAATGATATTTCCTCTTGAACATGCCGAACTTCAGTCATCTGAATGGGCCGAGCTTCAGTCACTGAGTGGGCCGAGCTTCAGTCACTTGAATGGGCCGGGCTTGTGAAAGGTATTGGGTCGAGAAGGGGCCTTGCATGGCCCATCACCATCAATAGTCCCCCCTCAGCACAAAGGTCGGAGTTCGGCGCGTGAGATCCGAGTTTGTGGTAGTTTATCCGGAAATTCTCGACCCAGACTTTATTGCTGTCCTCCATGTCGAATTTTTATTGGTCTGAATGACCGAACTGAAGGCGTGGAGAAACGAAACGACGGTCGGTCGGCGTAATGATTACTTCTGGTAATCCGCGTCCTCCCTTGGTTATACATAGCGATGGGGGGACTTCCTTTCCTCACTTTTGCGATTTTAGAGCGAAGAAAAGAAAAGGTAGATTTCTCTCCGACCTCCTTTTTTGTTTAATTATCTTTAATATGTCTTCCACGAGTGAGTCGAGCGAATCCAGCAGTTCTTCGAGTTCGGTAAGATCTCTGATCGACCCGAGCAGCACTCGTAGAGAGATCGGGAGTTCGGTAAGGGACGTGAAAAAACTATCGCACAGCTCCTACAACAAGACCCCCTGTGGAGTGAGATCGGGCTTCAAGGACTGCCGACCTTATCTACTCTGCAGTCATTAAAGTATTTATCGCGTTATTGCGATGTCCCCGGGGTTGAAATCATGATCCTGTCTCCCCAAGACCGTCCGTGGTCTTGTCCGGCTGACTGGATGTGCTTACACGAGGCGGTGTTCTACGAGTGCGGCCTTCGTTTTCCCCTTCCAGCCCTTCTTATAGAATATTCGCTGTTCGGAGGATTGCTTTCACACATCTTACGGGCAACTGGACCTCTAACGTGGCCGGGATGTTGAAGTACGGCGAGGACCTGAACATCAATATAAATCTAGATACCTTTGAGTGTGCCGTTCGCCTTACCAGAAACAAGACCAGACCGGGAACCTATTACTTGAATGTAAGGAACGGTATCATTATACCGAAGTCGAGCAAGGTCCCGGACTGGGAGAGGTATTATTTTTCGTGAGGATCAATCTGGCTTCGGTGCCGGACATCGACAGCCCGGTGTTTAGGAAGTGGAGGAGACCAGCAAGTAAACTCCTTGTTTCCGAGCTGTCCGGTCTGTAGGGTCTCTGACCTGTTTTGATTTAGGTTCTAACACTTTTCTTTGTTTGCAGATCGGTTGTTGTGCATGGTTGCGGATCCAGAAGGTTTTAAGTCTAATATAGCCGCTATCGGGGAGCACAGCATCAAAATGTATCCGGAAGAATACCGGTCTAGAACTGCGAAAGCCACAAGAAAGGGTGAAAGAGGTCGGTATTTGTTTTAGGATTGCAAATTTGCTATATGTTTTATTTTTACAGACATATCCGGATTGTAGCTGCAGAGAGGAAGGAGGTTTTGAGGGTAACAAGGAGAGGAAAGAAGGTCGTTGAAGAGAAAGAAGAGAGAGCTAAAGGGGAGGGATCAAAGAAAAGAAAACAAAAGGTGAGTTCGGAGGATCATAACTCGGAGGAAGCACCAAACTCAAAAGGAAAACGAGAACAAAGATTAATATCGACCAGATCCTTGATCCGAACTTCGAGATGGGCAAATTCACGGTTCCCGACCTACCTAACCTCGGAGATAGCATTCGTAGTGGCGATGCTAAGAAGTCTTCCGACGGTGGTCCCGGGGAGAAGGCCGCTCGCTCTCAGAAAAAGAAGATTTCTCTTGGGGCGTCGGGCAAGGCAGCGAAGCCCGGCGCGAGCTCCGGTCTTCAGGTTGCTGTTATCCCGCAAGGTCGTGTGAAATAGAGTGAGGTCGTGGCCGAGATGAGGGCCGAGTTCGATGCTGGGATCGCAGGAGGTGAGATCCCAGTCCGCTCGGAAGAGGCTCTTGAGATTGATCCTTTCGAAGGAGACGGAGCTAAGAGACCTCGCGAACTAGATGACCAGGATGTAGAAGGTAGGAAATGGTTTTCAAAATCCTTGTACAATACTTTATACTTATTCAAAAGTGGGTTTTGCCTGAGGAGCTTCATATTGCAGCTTCCAAGAAAGCTAAGGTCGGAGAACTTTCCTCCAAAACAAGGAAAGATAAACAGTCGATCTCGGAAGCATCCAAGGAGCAGTCGACCTCCATGTTTTCGGGCAGCTTGGGTTATCCTCCGATCATCAGCTAGGATTTCGAGGCTGATCCCGAGAAGAATCCATTCGCTTTCAAGTTTGAGTACACGCGGTGCTCACCCTTCGTGGATTCTGGTCCGGATGTGATGAGTTTATATCATCAGATCCGATCTACCAAACTGCCTCCTCCGGCCTTGGAAAGCATTGCGGCCAAGAAGCCTTATCAAGAGTTCTGTCAGCTGAATGTTATGGTAAGATTTGCCCGGTCACTATGTGTTAAGTTTCTCGTTCCTTCTTTTTAATCGCGGGTTGTTTATTTTGTAGGCCGGTGCAGCGGGGACTCACATGATGGCCATTTACCAGGAGATGCTAAGGGGAGTTCGGAAAACCGAACAAGAAGCTCTTGAATGTGCCCGTCGCCAGAGCTTCGAGATCAAGACTCTAAAGACGGTGGTTCTTGACGGGGAAACGGCTCTCCGGGATATGAAGTCTTTGCTGCATAAGACTGACGACCAGCTTGAGCTCACGGTAAAAGAGTTAGACGCTGAGAAGGAAACTGTCAAAGTTCTTTCGGCCGAAAATGACGAGCTAAAAACCGAGGTCGGAGATGCTTCGAAGAAAACCGCCGAGCTTGAGAGTCGGTTGGATGGGATGCAGAAAGATCGGGAGATCGAAAGGAAGGTGTTTGAAGAAGAGAAGGCAAGCTTATTAGGTAGGGTAGATAGGTTTGTTCGATATATTGCCGATAAGGCCGCGCCTGAAAAAACCTTCGTGGCGTACGGGGGAACGAAGGGGGACATCGATATCATCGAAGCTTTTCGGGATATCGATGGGCTTGAGGTGCCTGAAGCTCGGCTTCAGGGGTTAAAGGATACACTCGAACAAACAGGGATTGTTTTGTCCGAGTGTGACTTAACCAACCTTCAAGAAGGTGATTTAGACCCTCCGTTCTCTCTGCCTTCCGATCTTCCGTCCTCTGCATCATCTCCTCTTCCGGTCAACCGTGAGCTTTTCCCTGTTGGGGGTTCTCCCGGGAAGCAAGATTAGGATGTTTTACTTCTTTCTCTTTTTTTTTTATTGGGGCTGTATGCGGCTCCTTGCTTTTGTAATAACTTGAATTTTTATTATTATTACTTTTATAAAGATCTATTTTCGTAACAAAAGTAGCTCGAAAATAATAATCTTGACTTAGGTTGTATTTACGTAAATAAAAATTTAGTCGAAAGAAACAATCGTAGCTCGAAAAAGGTAGCTCGAAAATAATAATCCTGACTTAGATTTTATTTACGTAAATAAAAATTTAGTTGAAGGAAACAATCGTAGCTCGAAAAAGGTAGACTTATGACTTTAAATCTGATCGAAAGAGTTCTAGGCGAGAAGAGCTCGGCTTATAAGTTTCTTTGATCGATGATTAGGTCCGTAAAAGGTTCGGGTGAGAATAGCCCGGCCTATTCGAATTTGATATAGGTCGGAGGAGACATGAACTCATACCTGATCGAAAGAGCCCTAAGCGAAGTGGACTCGACTTATAAGGTTCTTTGATTAAGGATGGTTTACCATGGTTAGTTCGCTTAACCATGGTAAATGATATTTCCTCTTGAACGGGCCGAGCTTCAGTCATCTGAATGGGCCGAGCTTCAGTCACTGAATGGGCCGAGCTTCAGTCACATGAATGGGCCGGGCTTGTGAAAGGTATTGGGTCGAGAATGGGCCTTGCATGGCCCATCACCATCATCCACCATTAAGCAAACTACAATGCCAGGAAGACCTTCAAAATATCACCTCGAGAAACACCCCTTGCTGAATCCCAGTTACATGATCGGATCATCCTCCATAACATTAAGGGTAGAGAATGCATTAGAGTACCACCAAAAAGGCGAAGAGACTCTACTCCAAATCATCACAATCTACTTCAATTAAACCTACAGAATTTACATTTTCCAACGGAGATAAACAACTCCATAAGTAAATCGTCTAGGAAGCGCAAAGAGACATTCAAAACCAATCGGAATTTGAAGTGAGAAAGTAAGAGATGAGAAGAGCAAAGAAAAGAAAATAAAAAGCAAATTATTTTCACACCCAAAAAAAAAAAACTATGTTGAAAATAAAATCGAAACAGCAATGGAATAAAGATGTGTTCAAGTCGAAAACCAAAAACGACACATGAATTCAAATCTAAACTACAAAGACACGACGCCGCCAAGTCACCGGACTCCAACCAAAAATAAACGGATGTGGAAAAGGTAGTCTTTAAGAAGAACGAGAGAAGTTATAGAATTCCAAAGATAGTTTAGTTGCCGTTGAGGTTTAGTTTGTGGTATCAAATCCAAGAGTAACCTAAATAAAACGCCATTTTATTAAACAACTTGTCTATATTTCGAAAAAGACCGTTTCCTTCAGTAACAAAAAAGAAACACCAAAAGAAAAGGATGAAACGAGTGACGAAACAGAATCCAGAAAAGGATGTGAAGCTATCATAATATTACACTGAACCAAGAACAAAAGCACCACTTTCTTCTCTGCCTCTGCTATGAAAAACTCTGATCCTTAAGATTTTTTATGAACAGTACACTCTCGCCTTGATTCATGATGCTTAACTTCAGCTTTGATATAAAGCCCTACACATTTCTCTGAAAACTTGAATCTGTACTACTAATCTGCCCTCTACTCATAATCTCCATTTTCTGATGATCCATTTCCTCTCAGTCCTACACAAATAACATCTATGAGGCCACCAACCAAAACAGTCTTGTTACTGGCTTGAGATACTCAATCTTATAATTCACTAAATAAGTACATAATTTGCTAATTATTGGCTTTCCAATCTCCCATCAACCTAAGATTTTCATATAAATTGTAAAAAAGTAATGATTTTTTTTTACCTGACAAATCATATCCAGCACTGCCCCATTGAGAAGGCCGGGCATGTGTCATGTGCATGCCCTGAGGTGATTGCATCATGAAATGAGCTCCACCACCCAATGCACTATTAGTCATGGAATGATGCTCATCTTCTGGATTTCTTCCAGAAGTTTCCATACCACCAGAATGGAAGCCAAGCAAAGATTCTGTACCAGAAAGAGAAGGCAACATGTTCCCGCTGCCAGAAGCATTATCTTCTTTCACACCATTTCTTCCATCCTTCTTTCTCTCTAGCTGAAACGTACCAAGAATCACCTGTAGTAGAGGAAAACGAAGCCAGAACCAGAAACTATTCTATTAATTCTGGCAAAAGAAGCAAGAAAAATTTGTATCTACTTTCATGTAAGTTGAGGTAGAAGTAGTAAAGGAGGAAACAGCAGGACAAACTATAGTATTCACAGGAAAATATATTAACCTGTATGATAGTTGGTCAAGACTTATGCCCACATGTAAATTAAACCATAAGATAAGCGGAAAGATACCTGAACTGGACCAGCAGCCTTCAGGATTCCCCCAACTCCTCCACCAAAGATCTGACCTTCTGAACTAGATAAACAAACGCTAAGGCGACCAGTTTTACCACCGTGCTCACCACGAGTATAAGATCCAGTCAGTGAGAGGATTTCGTAGTGACCCTGTATAAGAGTTTGTACTTGTTAAACAAATTGATAAGCATATGCACCTCTCAAGCATGTATGTAAGATGCACATATGGTTCCTTAGCTGTAACTGAAGATTAGATATTTACTGCTCAAACACATAGTGTACGGACATAAGGGTGCTGAAAGATTATTCTCATGAACTTTTAGCAGCTGACGGAATAAACTAGGAAAAGGAGGTCAAGATAATCTTCGAATAGTTAAGAGGGAATATACAGGATCACCTCATAAGATGCAGTGGTTCCTGATGCCTGGTAGGTCAAGTTTGCATTAGAGATTGAGCCGGATGCTGAAAGAATGCATAATTCATGCTTGTGTTGCTGAGCGAACAAATATATTTTCTGGGCCACATCCTTTAAAAAAACATAATGTAAGAGGTAAATCGACCAAATTTGCATAGGCATGAAACAAGAATGAGTTAACAATAATAATCTCAAAAGAATACACACCTCACCAGGAGTTATATTAACAATGTGCGGAATAAAGGTTTGTCCAGTTTTCCCTGCAACGAGTGTGAAATTCATATTGGTGATCAATTGATATAAAAATAAAAAGATGAGTAGATCAATAGCCAACCGAAAGAGCCCAAAAGAGAAGCGGCTTGGTCTCTCCTCTCTCTGGCGGAGGAATTGCTGAGGGAAGAAGCCAATTTCTTAGCGGCTAAGGCTTGGGCCGGCGTCTCATACTTCCTGGGACGGCCTCTCTTTCTCTTCACGGGATCGATCGGAGCCGAGTGATGATGGTATTGGTAGTAGTGCTGCTCCTCACTTTCCTTACCTTCCATTCCTTTTCTTCTTTTTAGATAGAAAAATATAATTCTATTTTCTTTTTCTCTTTATTTTCTTTTTTCTTTTAATACTTTCTTTTTCTCTCGGGGGTTTTGATCTCATTATCTATCTGCGGCTCCTTTTCTAGTTTTTCCTCCTTTTTTTTTCTACTAGGCCGAACTGTATAGCTGGATGAATGACTGTATTCATAATATGGGGTCATTCTTATGTTGAATTAAGCTTTGAGGTGCAAAAAGATTAAGAAACTATAATATTTAGGAGTTATCTAAATATATAAGATGAAGATGTTTTTCTTTATGTGTTTTAGAAAAGTCTAGGTTTTCTGCTCAAAGTTGTGACTAGGTCTAGGAATTTGGATCCCGTTCGGATTTGGTTCGGGTTCATTCGGATTTCGGGTTTTTGGTTTTTGTATTGTAGAATCCGTTCGGTTTTTCCAATTTTTGGGTCGGGTTCAGTTCGGTGGCATTCGGATTCGGTTCGGTTTGGGTGTCCGGAAAATCATAAATTAAACAAAAATATATTAATTTTGAAAAATATTTAATTAAATTTTGATAAATCTTGCTAAAAAAATTAGTATACTTTGGTTATTTCAATGATTGTGATCTAAAAACATCTAATATGTTTATATTTATAATTATAATTTAAATAAATATGTTATATTAACTTTAAATATAGGTATTATTTTAGGTATATAATTGTATTTCGGGTTTCGTTCGGTTTTCGGTTCGGGTTCGCGTTCGGGTTCGGTTTTTCGGGTTTGAAATCTTAAAACCTGTTCGGGTATTTGTCGGGTTCGGGGTCGGATTCGGTTTCATTTTCCGGGTCGGGTTCGGGTTCGGATTTCGGGTTTGGGTAAAAGTCTCAGGGCTAGTTGTGACAAACCTAATTGAGTTGTGTAAAACATTGTAAGCTTTAGTTTTGAAAGAGAGTTATTCTTTGTTAAACTTATCTTACAATCTTGCGTTGACCGTGCTTATAAACTAGAAACCGCAAGAGGCAAGGCAAAATGGACATCAAGCAGCCCTTCAATCAACACAACTCTAGTCCCTCTTTCAATTTCTTGTGCCGATTGCGGCCAAGACACTGAAGAAGAGCGGTAAATCAGATCTTTATTGAGGGGAAGAGGCTGACAAGCTCTGGTGAAGTTAAATACCTAAAGCCAACTCTAACGCAGAGTTTTAGCGAAAGCCAGAATAACCATAACTCCAATCCTAATCGCATCGAGGCTAAAAATTGCCATCCAAGAGATTGTGTAGGGATCGGAGTTTAGAGCATCAAGTGAAGAAACCAACAGTGGAGAAGATATAAGTCGGAAGGGAAAATCGGAATTAACACTATAAAATTCTCCCTTGAAAACCGAGAAAATCAGGGGGGGGGGAATTCAATCTAAAAAGAAGAAGCATGCAAAGATCTAACAGAAACAACCCCAATTAGATCTATTTCATTGATCTACTCCAACCTAAAAAATTCTCGAACCGAGCCCCGATCCAATCCTCCAATAAGCCTTACATCTATTGAAGACGAAAATCTACTATATATAAAAGGAGTTGTTCTGAGCTCATGGCTATGCCACATATGCATAAATAATCAGCCAATCACAGTCTGCCAAATCATTAAAGAAACCATATCAGCCTGTTAGAAAAAAAAAATATTCTCAACCATTGTCGTTTGTGCTTCTTTTCTCTTCGTCGTTAAAGAAATTACTATTATTATTATTTCTTCCTCACGAGTACAACTATACAAGACGATTCTTCTTCCTCAATTATGTTTAAGTAGGTCACAAACCCATCAGAATATGTAGACCGAACTCTCCATATCTGACCATCAGGCTCAACACGACCCACTTCAGTTCCAAATCGAACCATCCCCTCGAGTTTAAACTCTCTAGCAAAGTCTCGAAGATACGCAAGAATTTCTCAATGAGATTATGACTATGATACCTTCTCCGGTCTCTAGATTCGTCGTGTTTGGGTCAAGGGACTAAAGGGAAGTCTCTGTAACCAATACACTCTCTTGGCAGATTGGTCTGGAGAGAATCATAGACACTTGAGTGGATTCGATTTGGGTCGACGCTAAGTGGGTCGGGTTCGTTCGACTTACTTCCTCATCGCTCGATTCAAACTCTAAGACTATGCATCGCTTTCTTCTCTCCATCTTATTTTCTCCCTCTCATCGCTCAATTCAGATTATTAAGAAAATGTACTAAAAAATACGATTTCACAAGTTTCTGCGATTTGGGTCTCTCTGTTCTTACTTTTGGGAAATTTTGTGTATTAGGGTTCATTGATCTTAAATCGGTGATTCTGTTACAGAAACCAGAAGCACATCTCTTATTTTGAAGCCATTACATTGGGTTAAAGTGGAAAAGGTTTTGAAAGGAAGCTTATTAGTTATCACAAACTTATGTTATTTGGTGTAATGTTTTTATTGACTAATCATGAGTTTTTTTTTTTTTCCTGCTGGTGAATCAGATTGTCTCTATCAGAAATAGAGACTCTTTCTCTACTACATTGCCAAAACCATTAAGGATAAATCCTAAAAATGTTTGAATGGTAAAATGTCAATTATTCACTGCTTTAGCTTTTTGTTATTACATATCTCATTCTGTTTGATGTTTGGCTTTTAAAGATTAAAGCTCGGAGAGGAAGTGAGGCTGAAGTTATGCTTTTGAAAATAAGGAAGCCAATGCCTGATTTGATTGTTAGCTTCCAAAATCTGTTAATATTTTTTAGTTTAGTGATAATTGTTCACATTTTTGTTTTAGGATGCAATTATGACAATGGTTGAGTATATTCTAGATGTTGATGAATTAGAGAAACTTCTACAGTTTTGCCCAACCAAGAGAGAGATGAAACATCTTAAGGTTATTAACACCTCTTTTATCTTTTACTAAAGTTACGTAAACGCCTCTTTAGTTTAGACATTCTTCATGTTTATCATTTTTCATTTGTTATTGACACGAGTCCTTGGTCTTGGTTGGAATTGACTGATTTATTGTAGAAATACAGTTNGACTAATTTATTGTAGAAATACAGTTTTGACATTGCGGCCTTGGGAAAGTGTGAGCAGGTCTTTTAAATTCTCACCTCTTTTTTATTACTATATAATAATAGTGTTAGCAGTTTTTTTAATTAATGTGTTTTCTTCTACGTGTTTTCTTCTCTCATTCAATTTTGTTACCATAGTACTTCCTAGAGCTAATGAAGGTGCCACGATCAAAATAAAAGCTGAGGGTATTTTACTTCAAGATTCGATTTGGCACTTGGGTCTTGTTCTATGACCTATACCGTTATTTCCTTTTTATCTGATTCTGTAAAGGAAAACGTTTTGATTTCAGACACTGTAGATTCTTGGAGCTTTATTAATGATTATTGTGCAGATAGCAGAATTAAGCTTTAAAATTTTTGTGCTTGTGTTTTATTTGTCGCATGTGAGGTCTTGGATGTGTTTCAAGTTGAATTTGCAGCATTGATAAAGCAAGTGAGGGTGCTATTTTGGAGGTAGTCACAAAGAATTTTAGTGATCATCTTATTATAGGTGAGGAGGGGGTATTACCGGTGACACGTCTTCTGATTACCTCTTGTGCATTGATCATCTAGGTTTTACTCTCTTTACGACTCTCATTGCTTTCTCTTCATTTCATGGAGTTGATTAATAAATGCCTTAATTTTTATGCATAGATGGCACGACAAATTTTGCTTATGGATATCCCAGATTTTGTTGGTGTTTTGTATCTTGGAAAACCCATCGCGTCTTTTGTGGTAGATTCACAAACTAATCATTACTTACTACATTCTCCTCTACAATGATTCTTTGGTCAATAGGATAAAGAAACCAAAAATTTGATCGTGCAGGTAGAGTGTGTCGGTGGTTCTGTGCTGAAATACTCGAATATTTTATGCTACTACAGGTACAATCTGACGAGCTTATGTTCATAAGAATTAATAGGGCGGAACTAGTATTCTTGTGTTACAAACGATGAAGCATTTTGTGTGTGATGCCTTTTAAACATGTCCTGGCCCAAAGTAACATATGTAGATTGGGTTTACATACACTTGATATTTCTGGTCCAGCCTTTCTCTGTAGTTTTTTGTCCAGCCTTTCTCTGTAACTCCATATGATACTCAGCTATTGTTTTTAGTAGCTTGAGGACTAAAGACTCTTTAGTAAAGAGTTTTAATTCTTGATCATATCAGTGTCTTTTAGTCTTTATGTTTCCGACATGGAAAGGTTGCAAACTTTCAATCTTTATGATTGAATTGTTGAGGAGGATGAATATTAGTTTAGTTTAGTGTCAGCCTCATATGATTTTGTTTTTTGATTTATTGGGTATGGTATTGACTGTGTTGTTCCATGTTGTGAACAGCCGAGAAGAGAGATTTTGAATTTACATCCATCATTCGCCTAGCTTCTGCGATTCGTATAGGCGGAATAATCTTCCAATTTAAAGCTTTGTTTCCATACATTTAAGCGAGAGTGTTCATGTGTATAAAGAGGTAGCGGAATCTGAAGGGCCGCCGTACATGAGTGCCACGGAAGCAAAACGAGATAAAAAGGGGGAGCGTTGAAAAATATATGATACATAAAAGAAGAAAGAAATTGTAAGGGGAACATGACAAGAAGAGCTTCAAGACATATATGGATTGTATAGTATTTGGCTTGTCTTTACGTTAGAAATGTATTAAGGGAAATAGAGGAGTTTAGAGTTCAATACAAATAGATTTAGTAGTTTGGAGTTCATATAAACGGAATTATAATGTAAAGTATATGATCCTAATTAATTGATAACAACTGAACACTACTAAGTCCTACAAACCAGTCACAGTAGGACATATTCATCACAAAACTAATGTACACAATACAATACTCAAACTTATCTATAGCTAAAGAATCTTATGCTAATATAACAGCTAAATTAAATCTTTTTCTTAAGTTGGTGATGTTAATTAATTTTAAATAATTGACAACTTTTTATAACTAATGAGAACATATTAACCAACGTCAGTCCTTCTAAATCCTTCTAAATTTTAACCACAATAAAATTGCATGATTTATGAGTCTATAACTAAGGAAAAAGGGGAGAAAAGTTATATAAAATAAAAACTCAAATGCATAGTTCAATAAAACGAATACAAATATATAGGAAAGAATTTGCAACAAAAAATATATATTATTTTCAATATGTCAATATATATAACAACCGCGCGTAGCGCGGTGAAAAACCCTAGTAGAAAGAAAAAAGAAAAAAATAGGTGTGGCGTATCTCTGTTACTAACAATTAGAGAGAAGCCAAAGAAAAATTTAGTCGGTGACACCGTGTTTGGTGGAGTTTATGTGAAGCTTTTTTGGTTTTCTATTTGCTATTTTATTAGAGGGATATATACATATATTTCTTTTTCTTTTTCAAATAATCCTATATACGATTTTTTGGTCATCCGATTAAATCGTGTTGTGTGGATGGGTACATGAACCATTTTCTGACCATTACACTGATTGAAACCGAGGTTACAATCACAAAATGAGTCATTCTTATTATAGTTTGATTTATAAATAAAATTTAATCTTTAAAACTTATAATATGGTTGCAAAGAGAAGTTATGACCAATGTTTCAGTATTTATATCAAGATATCAGCAATTTGTTGCCTATCATGGAAGCAGACAAATTATGGTTATACCCATAAGTGGTTGGTAAAATATTCTTTTGTTTTTTTTACTGAATAATACTAATTAAAAACATGAAATACATAGTTGTGAAAACAAAGCATAATACATGGTCAATTAACAAAAGCCTAGCAAACATCAACGAAGAAAAAAGAGAAGGCGAAAAGTAAACCCCCAAAATCAAATCTAGAGGCCTAACCACATTAATTTGCAAAGACATTAACTAAACATGATGGGGACCAACAGTAACAGAAGATTGCAACCAAAGATCTTGTATCACTACAAGAAAGTTGGTCTTTGATAACATATGAGAGTAGCACGATTTTCTGAATTGCTATTAAAGATGAGTTTGAAATTTTAGTTATTATATAATAGCATTTTTGATAAACGCTAAGATGAAATTTCTCTAAGCGGGAACAAAAATTTGGCTCTAAAAGAACAAAAAGCGGTAATCTTTACATAATAAAATTTTATTTTACGGCTTACTTTTCCACCAAGTTATAAAATATGCCTTTTTCTTTTCATAAGGAACAAAAAAAAATTAAATAAAATAAAAACGTCATCTGTCTCTTCCTTTTACTCTCGTCCTCTTCTCCGTTTCTCTCAGGGGGTGTATTGAATCATGTATTTAGAGGGGGTTTTTGTAGTTTGACATATTTACTGTTATTGAAACATGCATTTTAAAATAAAATTTTAAAAATGAGTGTTATTGGACTTGTGATTTTAACAAATACAATCAAATCAGGTGTTATTGGAAATATTTTAAACATTTGGTTTTAAGTGATTTTACAGTGCTTAAAGCGTAATTCTTATGTATTGATGCAGAAAGATAGTAATGGTGTTAAGGATGCTCTAGATCGACTGAGCCACAATGTTGGGACCTTTTTGTCGTACAGTGTATATGCATCTCTCTATCGCTTCATGATTGGAGTCAACAACTTATGTACCTTTTTTTCTTGCATCAGACATCGCTTCGGGAGCTCATAACTCTTGGCATCAAGAATGCATACACTCTCGCTATCCCTAGTGTGAGAACCGATGTGAGTTATGTCTACTTATTAGTTATTACACTTAGATTTTGCAAGGATGTTGTACATTGTGATTGATTTTGAGTAATGCAGGAACCTGTTATCTTTTTTTTTGGATTTGTTAACATTCCTGTTGTTTTATTTGTATGTGTTAGGTATGGGGTAGTGGCTGTTTTCTTGGATTCTCATCGTTATACTTTGTGGATTTGATTTCAGGATCTTTCGATTTGATTTTTTGTTGCCGCATGGATTACAATTCAGAATCTTACATGTTTCTTCTTCCTCTCTTTCTCAGATTCCTTTCCGAGAATTTGAGAAATTGTTGTTTTGAGTTTCAGAATTGTTCGTTAATAAATCAGATCATTATGGAAACTCAAGGTTTGTTCAGTTTCTCTAGCTTCTTCCTCAATTGATTTTTGGTTATCTCTTTCTTTTGTAGCTTCGTCCTCACTTGAAATTGATTGAGAGTTTACAGGGGTGTATTGGATCATGAGTTTGAAATGGTTTGATGTTTAATGAGGTTTTGGAGAGTTTTGATGATTTTGAGGAGTTTTAATGAAATCACTTTAAATTCCACCTGAAACCATGTAATTTGAGTATTTCCAATTTAACTAAGAAACTCACTCAAAACACTCTAAAATCACTTAAAACCAAATTATTAAAATATTTCTAATAACACCGAATTTTATGGTATTTGTTAAAATCACTAGTCCAATAACGCTGACTTTTAAAAGATGTTTTACGATACATGTTTCAATAACACTGAATTTGTCAAATAAAACAAAATCACTCTAAATACATGATCCAATACACCCCCTTCCTTTTTTTTGGTTTTACAGGTGATTATGAAGCGGTGAAGCAAAAGAGCGAAGGAGATTCGTATGAATAAGCGTTGGCTGCTTTATCTTCTTTGATTGCTAAGCGAATTCGTGCTGATAAGAGTAATAAATGAAATCAGTTTGCGCTAGTCTTTGATTATCTTAAGGTTTGTTTCCCTCTTGCGATTTGATTCTCTTTTTGTTCCTTGGTTTTACTTTCTTGCTGAATATAACCATTTTTGTAATCAATTTCTAGCTACTTGAAAGAAGATATTCTGAAGATGAATGTTATTCATGTTGCTGAAACCAAAGGCAAGGAAGAAGAAACTTTAGTTTATGGAGGTTGCCTAATAATGATACTAAGTTTGTCACTTGAAATAGAATTAGCCACAGCTCGAGCATCAAGATCCGATGGTAGAGATCTCCAGCTGTTGCAAAATCAGTAGCAGAACAATCCAAGGACAGCGGCCAAGATGTTCTTTATGATGGGAATCATGACTGCTTTCAATAGCAGCAGAGAACAAAGTGACTACATTAGAGGAATCTGGCTTCCTTAAGGTTCATCTACAATAAATCAGCTCTTCTTTCTTCATATAAAAAGTGTTAAGACATTCTTGCTGTGTTCATTCCTTTGCAAGGGATAAATTGAAAAGATTAGAGACATAGAAAGAAATCATTGCGATTTGTCATAGGTTACATGTAGAGTTTGAAACTCGTTTCCTAGTTACAGATGATGATGTTCATGTAAATCTCGGTCAGTTATTAAAACCACCCATGTCTTCAAATTGTATTAATTCCTTTTCTGTCTTGAAACTTCCTCTTGGACACCTCCAACTTTATCATTATCCATGGCGGTAGTAAAAATCTACGATAATAACTTTACAAGGATAAGAAATTAAGAAAGATAAGCATAATACGTACACATCACCATGTACAGATTAATAGTTCAACTGAATTATTCAATTCATTTCTTTTTCCAAATTAAAATATACTTTCTTTGGAGCTATTAGAAGAATGAAACAAATTTGGAGCTTGGAAACAATAATCATGATTCATGACATTCGATATAGGTAAGAACAAGAAACAAACAATCAAAAGCAAAACGTACTTTGCTGTCGTTGTATTTGGCAATAGGTCGGAGAGGTAGAGTTAACAAGAAATAACCCTAATCCATTAACCTACATGTGGGAAAAATTAATAAATGGTCTTTAGATTATTGATTTGATTGTTAAACTCAAGATAAATAACAAATAATTATATATAATTATAAATTATATATATAAACTTATATGTGAGTTATTCGGTTAATCGGATTAATCGGTTTACTCAGATATTATCCTAAGCAAACCATTAACCACGGTTATCTAAAATCTATATCCATATGGTTATTTCGGATAACCAAATTATAACCATATTATTCTAATTTGATTTGGTTCGGTTCGGTTCGGATCACCCGAATTGAACAGACCTACTTATTAGTATAAAAAACTAGTGTATGTTCTTAAGTTTCTCTCCTCTCTTTGTTTTATTTTCAGGTTATGATTTTGATGAAGGAGGAGTATCCATGTGCATTTTGGACAACGTTTTGAAGACGTTGTTGTGGAATTGGTCTTCGACATCTCTTTCTCTCACTCTTTTTTTTTTTCTTTTCTTTTTTGCTTTTTGGATATTAGAGTGATATTGCATATGACAGTGTTTCATTGTGACGTATACTTTCTGTTTTCACAAACAACAAACATGAAATTTGGAACCTTTTTTATTATTACAGATGAGTTTGTTTCATTGTCATTTCCTTTTTGATTTACTGAGTCACAAATCATGTTTTTGTCACATCCTTTTGGATTTTGATTAAGCTGGATATTTTAAAATTGATTTCAAACCCACAAAAAAAATCGAAAAAGTAAAAATAAACTGAAATAGACAAAATAACTGAACTAACCAAAATAACCGACACAACCAAAATAACCGAAAAATCAAATTAAACGAAGCTATCCACATCACAAAACATTTCGGTTCAGTTCAGTATATAGATAAAAACCTGAACTAACCAATAATCGAACCGCGCCGAACCGAAATTTGGTTCGGTTATTTTCGGCAGTTTTGTCTCTAACCAAACTACCCAAATAACCAAACTAACCGAACCAAACTAACCAAACTCGCAGCCCTAGAAAGCTCACTCAGATTCGATCGAAACCCAAGGGAAGTCACTAGAAGCTTCTGAAAAGTAATTCAGATAAGACTGTTTGCATTCGGCAGTTATCAAAATAACTTCAGGATATTCATAACATATTTGAAACGCGATTTCAAGGCATATGCGATAAAATCACACCTGAATTCAATCGAATATCAGAAGATAAATCCAAAATTGTTGGATTTCTATCTCTGATTTGATTCCTGAATCTTCTCAACTTCTCACTTGACCCTCTCACTATAAATACACAGGACCATGAACAGAAGAAAAACATCACTTTTACAACCACCTAAGCAAAATAACTCACTAGTTTTCTTTTGTTATTTTGTTCTTTCGGTTTCTATTTTGGATTTGTTGTCAAAGAGAAGTTGTCCTCTCTGTTCTTTTATATGATAGCATATTTTATGTTTTTCATGTTTTCATCTAGCATGTCTGAGTAGTCACTTTGGTCGGAATATGGTTTTTAAGGAGAATTCATGGTTTGGTAGATAGGCAATATGATTATGCAATAGGATTATGCAATGACTAATTAAGGCTTACTTTCTTATCATGGAATTTAATATTATCTAGGATTAACTACGGATAAGAGACCATTAGAGTATGTTAACCTGAACATTTATTTTGAAAGCTCTAATGTCTAGTTTGGGAGTACCAATTGATTTCTTGCTCTTAATAACTAGTTTAGAGATTAAAGGGGCGAAACAGTTTTTTATATTAACATGGACGTGGATAGACTAGATCGGCTAAGCCTCACCATAAGTATAGTCAAATATTAGTGATTTCAGGTTGTATAGCCTTTATAAAAGACTTGCATGATTACTACAGTGAATAATTCAAACCATGTATCGCTGAAACATTCTTGACTTCCTAACATCTTTAATATTTGATTTTGCTTACGTTTTATTGTGTTTTTAGTTTTGCAGGCATTTCATTCGACCAAAAATATTCTCGATATTAGATCGCAAGAAACTTCATTCGATCGAATTGTTTTGTGCATTCGATCGAATTTTTTACTAAACCACTTTATTTGCTGCTTAGCTCGAATAAAATCAGAGGTGTCACTGCATGCACTTTGCTCTCTGTTGGAGCAATCCCTAGTACTACTGCGATAGCATCTGCGCTTACATGATTATTTTGGATGTAAACTAAACCCCCCATCTTCCGACCGGGCACCTGAGTCATACCTCTTATATATCGTTTTCTTCTGGCCATGAAGATCGGGCTATATTGTTGTCCGACTTGGCACCTAATTGCAAACACATAAAATAAATCCATAAAATATCAAAAGACTCTATAAAAGACACAAAACCACGGTAAAACCATAAGTTTAAACCGTTAAAAACATGATACATCAATACAATGCCTCGCGCTATTGGGGGTTGTGGCAAGGTTACCGGATCATGAACAATCTTGGATTTTGGTGAGTGGCAAGCCCATTTGGGTTTTGATAACGTGGCAAGATAATTCTTCATTTTTTTTGCTTGAATAAATGTGTCAAATTTGGATTTTGTGTGGAATTGGTATGGTTTTAAGTGGATGGTTGATGTATTTCGTTTTAGGATTGTTTTCACCTTTGTTTTGCATTCATTTAATCTAGTTTTTTGCCTCATTTGTTGATAGTTTGTCATGCATTTGGTTACATTATGCATTTTGGCTTGCATTTAGAACTTAAACTTGCATTCTTGCATTCGCATAGCATATTTGCATATTTTAGGTACTTCTTGAGCTATTTGGACATGATGAGGACTTGGAATGGATGAATGAGGACCAAGGGATGAGCAAACAAGCAAAAGATCAATGTTGGACACCCGATGCCAGCTGCACAAAATGGCTCAAAATGACATAGTCCCTGTGTGCTGACATCGGGTTCTCACCCGATGCCAGGGACCCGATGTCGGCCACAATTTCTTCTTCCCCAAATTTTTGTTGACTTTCGTGAATTATGTTGACTTTTCCGGGGTTTGCCTATAAATACCCATTTTGTTGTTTATTTTAGAGGATGAACTTTACCAAAAACAAAAACCCTAATTTCTCTTGTAATACTCTTAGATCTTGTTCTTAAGATTCAATGATTTGATTTTTGGTTTAACAAACTATTAATCTCTTTTTTAATCATGTATTGTCTTTGTGTGGGCAAGAATTCACACACAACCAAAAACTTGTCAAACGATTCTTTTAAGGGATCGTCGACTCTCTATTATGAACCACTCAAAAAGTTAAAGAGAAAGACAAAGAACAAGAGAAGAAAGGTGGGGTCGTTTATTGATCGTAAAGGTAATTCTCGAATACAAGCTGTTAAGACTTAGGCTATTCGAGAGAGAAGAAGATGATCTAAGACCTACGACCTTAGATCCTACATATACTCTAACTAAACCGCCTTAGGGCCCAAGCTCTTTCGTGGGCCACCTTCCATTTTCTGAAGATATGCTTCCATTCCTCCAACAGTCTTTTGGATAGTTTCCTTTGTCCTTAGATACTCCGATGAATCTATTCTTCAACCTTCTTGCTTGACGGTGCTCGGAACAGACCTTAGGGCTTTGTCTTGATGGAAGATGGAAATGAGCCACGGAACTGAGTTAGGCTTTTTGGCTAGTTATAAGTGTTTCCCGGCCCACAAGATTGTTGAGATAATCTCGTAAGTCGTATGTGTTCTGATGATCACCTCATTAAAAACCTTGGCAAAGAAAACCACATTGGAAAAGCCTTACCAAGGGAAAAAGAGTGATCACGATGATCGTTTGATGAAATGTTCATCGTGGGTCCTTAGTTTGCGATGAAACTAAGCCATGTGCACGGACCCACAAGACGCGATGTTGCTAGGCAAGCTAAGTTAGCTCGCGGACTGGGATGTGAACAATCTTACGGGCCATACTTGATACTTAGCTCGCGGATTGAAATGTGAGAAATGTCGTGGGCATGCCTGAGACTTGGCCCACGGACATTGAAGAGAAACTTGTCTCGCGGGCTACGGCAAGAACATAGCCCGCGGACCATGATATCGAGATCTCCCCGGGGGCCATAGCAAGAGTGTAGCCCACGGGTCTTGGCAAGGATGTAGCCCGCGGGCCACGGCAAGAGTGTAGCCCGCGGGTTGTGTTGTCATGCTTGTCCCGCGGGCCACGGTACGAACATAGCCCGTGGGCTATGTTGTCGAGCTCATCCCGTGGGCCACGGTGAGGATGTAGCCCGCAGGTGAAGGTTGTGGACTTGTCCTGTGGGCCACGGTGAATTTGTAGCCCGCGGGCTCTGAGGTCGAGGTTGTCCCGCGGGCCACGGTAAGGTCGTAGCCCGCGGGCTGAGAAGTCAAGCTTAGCCCACGGGCTGAGAGGTCAAGCTTACCACACGGGCCACGGTATGTTCGTAGCCCGCGGGCTATAAATCTTGTTGTCCTGCAGGCCACGGTAAGGTCGTAGCCCGCGGGCTGAGAGGTCAAGCTTACCACGCGGGCCACGGTATGTTCGTAGCCCGCGGGCTATAAGTCTTGTTGTCCCGCGGGCCACGGTAAGGTCGTAGCCCACGGGCTGAGAGGTCAAGCTTACCCCGCGGGCCGTGGTATGTTTGTAGCCCGCGGGCTATAAATCTTGTTGTCTCGCGGGCCACGGTAAGGTCGTAGCCCGCGGGCTGAGAGGTTAAGCATACCCCGTGGGGCACGATATGTTCGTAGCCCACGGGATATAAGTCTTGTTGTCCCGTGGGCCACGGTAAGGTCGTAGCCCGCGGGCTGAAAGGTCAAGCTTACCCCGCGCGCCATGGTAAACTTGTAGCCCGCGGGATATGAGTCTTTTTGTCTCCGTTTGATCCTTTGCGGGTGCATTTCATGTCCGGACCTTCCATTGATCGTAGAGAGATCGAATTGGCTTGCCTACGAATGTTCGGGACTATCAATGGGACTTGGCTAGCACATTGTTTGGTGAAGTCTATCGGGACCCACTTTGAGACTTAGCTAGTACATTGCTTAGTGAAGTCTGTCAGGACCCACTGTTAGACTTAGCTAGCACATTGCTTGGTGAAGTCTGTCGGATGTGAGACTTAGCTAGCACATTGCTTGGTGAGGTTTTGACCGGGACCCACCAATCAAATGTCCATAGAATAGGCTTGATGGTTCGTCATGTGAGTTTATAGAAGGTCTGGCCCACAAAACAAGCCGAAGGACTTGTCCCGCGAGCTAAGTGCCTTGCACGGCCCGTGGGGTAATCCATGACCGTGGTCCGCGGGCCGTGTCGATCGTGTTACCCGCAGGATGTTCGCGTGAGCTTGCCCATGGGCCACATTCGTTATTTGGCCCGTGAGACAAGCCTAAGAGCTTTCTCCATGGGCCAAGTTTGATTTATGTCTTGTTATATGCATTGTTGGTCGTGGGACCCTTGGTGATTTGTGCTTGACTATGTCGTTACCAATCGATAGTCCATGACTGTAATGCTCGATGGTGTGCACATATGACCAGCTCGTGGGCCATAGTAATGTTTTGTGGCAAACACTTAGCCGTTTTATGCTATCAATCTTTGGGGGTGGAATCCGACTTCCACAGTTAGCCCCCTTAGTCTTTATTGCTTTCTTAGTTATGGAGAGTTAGAGTATAGTTTGAAGACTGAAGATTGATGCATGGTTGTTGATCACATACCGTTGAGATGGCATAGTCGTTGTCTCTTGCCTGGGTTGTTATCCCAGAAGTGGGCCATGTTGGCGTGGTCGACGAGAGGAGACGTAAGAGGCTTCTCGTGAACGGATTGGAGAAGAAGAAGCGGGCAATGGTTGAAGAGAAGAGACGCAAGAGAACTCTTGTGAAAAAGTTGGCTCGCGCGGGCCATGAAGCTCACGGTCTCCACAGTGATGTGAAGGAGGCGAGCTACAATCTTGCGGTCTTCGGCTCGATGAACTGGACCGACGCGGGCCATGATGGTCGTTGGGGAAACCTGCTTGATTCTCAGGGGCGGGGAGGGGGGGTACCCTTCACTCGACGGGGACCCAGGCAGGCTAAGTCCTGGTTGGTTCCTATGTAGACGCGGGCTCCAGCATAGGTCGCTTGAACAAGTTGAAGCTTCACTTGGCGGGTCATGAACCATGCGGGCCATGGTCTCTAGCGGATAAAGAGGTGCGGTCTTGTACGCGGGCTAAAATGAGATGAAGGGGACCCACACGAGCTTCTTGGGTCGCGGACAATCCTACCTCCTCTCTCGTGTGGGCCAAGTGAGATGATCTTCGTGGGTCGCGGATGATCTTAACTCCTCTCTCGCTCGGGCCAATTTGAGACGAAAGGGACCCATGCGAGCTTCGTGGGTCGTGGATGATCCTAGCTCCTCTCTCGCGCGGGCCAAGTTGAGACGAAGGCGACCCACGCGAGATTCATGGGCCGCGGATGATCTAACCTCGTTTCTCGCGCGGGCCAAGTGCGATGAGCTTCAAGGGTCGCGGATGATCCTATCTTCTTTCTCGTGCGGGTCAATTTGAGACGAAGGGGACACACGCAAGCTTCGTGGGTCGCGGGAATGAACTTTGTGCCTTGTCCGCGGGCTTCCCTAATTGCGGGCTCTCACGATGCGAGCTTGAGTTTTGAATATCATCTCGTGTTGACGCGGGCTAAGTTATGAGCGGGTCCCGTAAGTGTGTAGCTCACGAGGACATCGGCGTTGTGTTGAGCGCGGGCCAAGTTGAGAGTGGGCCCAATCATGATTTTGGCTTGCATAGCTCATGGCACTCATGGTGGTGCTTGATCGAGTTCCAAGTTTATGATAAGATTGATGAACTTGGGATGGTCATTGATCGAGGGATGGCTATTGACTCAGGTGATTAGGGTCCACGTCTTAGTAAATGTTTTTGGTTGACGTATGTGGCTGAGCCATTGATGCTTCGATGGTCTGATCATCAGGATATGCTTTAACGTTCGTTGGATGTTGCCTTGTGGGACGACGTTGTTCCTCGTCGTTTTGATTATAATATAGTCTTTGTTGCGCCCCATCGTTTGCCTTGAGTAACGACCTCTCAGCAAGGAAGTGTGATTGACTTGAGTGGGCCAGCAAAATGTTCTTGCCGGGTTTGGAGGGATCATGTTTATCAAATCTCATCCCCTGGTTGGATAGTTCCTTAGCTTGCGTTGTGATGCTAACGTTTTGGTAGGAGGATTATGTCCATGAGATGTATGAGACCAGCATGATAGCTGGGTTTTGATGGGTCACTTGGATGATCATAACGATCAGGCTTTTTGTGGAGAAAGCTTAAACCAAATATTATCCCTCCTTGTGACGATGCATCAAGGATGTGCCCATGGGATGTCGAATACCAGCGTTGTGCTGCTGGGTTTTCAAAGACAAACTATTTCTTTCACACCCCCACTCTATATCTAGTGAGACTGCTTCCAACAATTGATGTCGCGCGCTTTACCATAGAGATGGTGTTCATGACCCGGGTATATACCACTGTTGTGATCAGCAACAATGGGTGCGATTTTATACGCTTGAAGATTTGGTAACCTTCAATCGTGAGCTGTGACAGGGTTGTTAGCTCAATGCTATCGTCGACAATGGTTTGCATTATAAGAGCTCCCGTGTGGGCCCATGTCGACGTAGCTTGATCACCACGAATCGGTCCTGAAGCCAGCCTGCTCCCCGTCGGGAATAGCTTGACAACCGGACCCAAAACCACGTGACCGTAACATCACGCTTTGAGAGGCATGGATGATTCGTTGGGAGAACGGAGGTGGGGCCCAACATGTAGGTGAGAATGCAAAGAAGGCATGCGGGTTCCAACCTAAGTCTAGTCATGTGAAAGTTATTTGATAGAAAGGAGGTGGTGTGTTACCTGGAACATGGTCAGAGATAGTCGTAGTGCTGTCAAACTGCTGGTGTGGCCCACTGGATAAGTGCTGATGAAAAGTTTTCGTGAACCACGAAAATCGAGTGGGAGTATACGAGTATGCTACCCCACTCTCCCCCCCCCTTTTTAGTGGAGGGGTCAACTGAACTCATCGTGGTGATGAGCTGCCTACGTACCCTAGAAAGGGATCAAGTCGACTCGTAGTTCATCATGATGCGAATGCTTTGTGATGGCACTCAACTATAGTACTTCTTGAGATGGGTTGTGTTCCAAGATCTTGGCACTTTGATGCCTTCCATATTGACAAGTTTGTAGACGCCTGGTTTTACAACCTCTGAGATCTTGTAGGGTCCCTCTCAATTCGTCCCAAGTTTGCCAGCGTTTAGTTCAGCTGTATTCTGGAACACTTTGCAGAGGACAAGGTCAGACTCCTTGAATTGTCTGGGCCTGACCTTGCTATTATAGTACCTTACGGCTGCCTGCTGGTAATTCTGTAGTTTGATGTATGCTTGGTCACGACGCTCATCAATTAGATCTAACTCGTCGATTTGTAAGAGGTGATTGAGATCCTCATGTTGCGGGAGGAGCGTGTGTCGTATAGCTGGAAACTCTACTTCTGATGGGATGACACATTTTGTCCCATACACGATAGCGAATGGAGTTTCTTTGGTCAGTCGTCTAGGGGTCGTCTGGTGGGACCAGAGGACTTCACCGAGTTCGTCTGCCCATCTTCCCTTCTTGGCATCAAGGCGCTTCTTGAGTTCATCAAGGATTGACTTGTAGGCCCCTTCTGCTTGGCCATTGCCCTGTGGATAGCGAGGAGTTGATTTGCTGAGACGAATTTTCCACTTCTTGCAAAACCCTTCGAAGCGGGCCGAGATGAATTGGGACCCATTATCTATGAGGATTTCATAAGGTACGCCATGACGACAAATGATGAACTTCTGCACGAAATGTTTGACCTGGGCGTCTTTGATGCTAGCGTATGACTCTGCTTCCACCAACTTGGAAAAATAATCAGTTAGGACAAGCAGAAAATGTTTTTGCTTCGAGTTGTGGAGAGGGCCCACTATGTCCATGGACCATATCATGAAAGGATATGGTGATGTTAGCATCTCAATGGGCTGAAGGAAGGTTGGAGTGTAATGCTGGCACTTCTCACACTTGGCGGAGAATTGCTCACAGTCTTTGATCATTGTGGGCCAGTAGAAACCGTGTCACTTGATTCGGATGGCCAAGCTGCGGCCCCCAAAATGGTTTCTACAAGAACCTCCGTGAATCTTTTCCATCACTTTGCGAACGTCTGCTCCTTCGAGGCAAGTGAGTAGTTGGCGGCCAAGCCCCCATTTGTAAAGCTTGTTGTCTTAGATGATGTAACATGCTGCTTGACCTCTGAGTTTACGTGCGCCCCACTTGTCTGTGGGAACATCTCCAGTTGTGATGTAATGCTTGATTCGATCCATCCAAAGAGTGTCACCTCCATAGTTGCTATGGTCAGTTGCTTCGTCTACTTCCATATGAACAACCTCATCTTCTGCTGCATTTCGGGGCCCACCACTTCAGCATAAGGTGAATGGGTTGAGTTTCTTGGATGCTTGGATGTTCCAGGAGTTCCACAAGGATCACTCTGGGCAGGTCTGGATCTGATGTGGAGCCCAAGGCTGCTAGTGCGTCGGCCGTTGTATTTTCATTTTGAGAGATTCGCGTAAGGGTGAAATCCGTGAACTTTTCTAACAAGGCCTCTTACAATGCTGAGGTAGGCCTTCATCCTTTCATCTCGTGCAACGTACTCGCCGTTGAACTGATTGACTACGAGTTGTGAGTCGCAGAAGGCTTGGATCTTCTGGACGTTGATGCCTAAGGCAAGTCTCAATCTTGCAATCAAAACTTCATATTCTGCCTCGTTGTTGGAGGCTAGGAAATCGAAACGGATGGACAGTTCGATGATTTCTTCTGTAGGTGAGGCCATAAGGATGCCGGCTCCTAACCCTTGCTTGAATGATGATCCATCTGCATGGAGTGTCCATGTCGCGTGTTCTGTGGGGTCAACGTTAGTACTTCTAGAAGTTCGACTAAGAAGTAAGCTAGTACTTGTGTTTTTGCGCTAGTGCGGCTGCGATATTCGATGTCATATTCGCTCAACTCTACGACCAACTTTGCTAGACGTCCTAACTGACTCGGACTGTGCAGGATGGTTCGTAATGGAAATGGAGTAAGCACGACTATGGAATGGGACTGGAAGTAAGGCCTTAGCGTACGCGATGACATCACGACAGCTAGAGCGAGCTTCTCCATTTGTGGATATCTAATCTCGGCGTCCGTCAAGGTCTTGTTGACATAGAAGATGGGATGTTGCTCGCCTCTCTCTTCACGAATGAGTACTCCGCTGACGGCTGAGGGAGAAACTGCTATGTATAGGAACAAAGGCTCGCCATCCACATGTTTGGCTAGCACTGGGGCCCGCTCCAAGTAGTCCTTTAGTTGTTGGAAGGCCTCCTCGCATTTTTCTGTCCACTCGAAGTGTTTGTTTCCTCTGAGGATGTTGTAGAAGGGTAAACACTTGTCTATGGACCTGGAGATGAAGCGATTGAGCGATGCGATGCGTCCTGTGAGGCGTTGGACCTCTCTTTTGTTTGTTGGAGATGCCATCTTTTGAAGAGCTTTGATTTGCTTTGGATTGGCTTCTATGCCGCGGCGGGGTACGAGGTAGCCAAGGAACTCGCCGGAGGTGACTCCGAAACGACACTTGGTGGGGTTCAACTTCATGTTGTGCTTGTTGAGCTGTTTGAATCAGTCTTCGAGGTGGGCCATGTGGTCATGTTGGTTCATCGATTTCACGAGCATGTCATTGATGTATACCTCCATGGTTTTTCCCAGTTGTTCAGCGAACATCTTGTTGATCAGCCTCTGGTAAGTTGCACCTGCATTCTTAAGACTAAAAGGCATAATTTTATAAGAATATGTACCTCTATCGGTGATGAAGGTTCTCTTCTTGCGGTCGTGAGGATGCATGAAGATCTGATTGTAGCCTGAGAAAGCGTCCATGAACGACAGGAGTTGGTTCCCTGTTGTTGCTTCGACCAATCGATCGATGTGAGGAAGAGGGAAGCTGTCCTTGGGTCATGCTTTGTTGAGGTCGGTGAAGTCGACGCAGACTCTCTACTTGCCATTCTTTATCTTAACCACCACTGGGTTGGCTATCCAATCTGGATACTTGACCTCCATGATTGATCTGAATTTGAGGAGTCTGTAGACTTCATCGTTCACTGCTTGTGCTCATTCTGGGCCCATCCTTCTTCTCTTCTGCTTGATTGGCTTGAAGGTTGGGTCCACGTTGAGTTCATGACATGTGATGTCCATGCTGATTCCAGGCATATCTTCGGCCGCCTAAGCGAAGGTGTTGACGTTTCTTTTCTGGAAAGCGATGAGCTCTATGCGGAAGGAGTCTGGTAGGTTCGCGCCGATCTCCACGAGTCGTTCTGGATGTTGATCGTCTATGCAAATAGAGATGATGGGGTCCACATGTGATTCTTCTTCCTGAGCTTCTGCGATC